>OX345640.1:612500-642500 GCA_947044365.1 Petrosia ficiformis
CTATCTTTTAGGAGATACAAGAAGTAGCTCAGAACATTCTTTCATTTCTGAAAGCCAACTGTACAAAGGAAGGCCACACCTACTGGCTGTTTCGTCCAAAGGGTGAAGATGTAGTTAAACTATATGATTTGACATCACTTACATCTTCTGAAACTCATGTGAGGAAATAGAATAATTAAAATGTATCAAATTTCATAGAACACAGTATTGTATCATGTTCATCACATACGATTACATTTGACTGGTACTGGCATATGCCTGTGTTCTGACCATAATATTGTGAGTAGTGACACGTAAGGTTAAAAAATATGGGGAATTTATACATCGTCTCTTAGACTTTTGGACACCTTTGAAAATGAATTAGACATTAGTATTTGTGTAACTGCTATACATGTATGTAAATGTACGAGCTTGAGCTATGTGTTTGTATATGGCATACACATGACCTCAAGTCATGTGATCATTTATGAGACATAATTATTTTTTATCAAAGTTAATCACATTCACAAATCTTTTCATAGGAAGATGAAGACGATATAAATCCATTTGCCACAAATGTTGCGCTGTTACTTTACAGGTAATACGAGTTGTAAATATGGATGGAATGGATAACCGGTTATCAGGATAATATGTTGAACTAAGTCAACACAAGCTACTTTTGATGTTTCATAATATTAAAAATATTCTTATATACAGTGGTGTGGAAACAGTCAGTCATACAGGACATTGTCCGATAAATCTAGTGAATGTCTGGTAAATTGAAACTGAACTGTATACAAAGTACATGGGGAGCAGGACAAGAGTGATGAAAATAGGCCAAAATGTCCATGAGTTGGCTCAATGTTCCCACACCTCTGCTTATCTGGTAAATAGCCTTTAATACTTGTTTAAAAACTAAAGGTTTTAGCTTGAGGCACATTTTAGTACTCTCAATCCTATGAATGTAATATCTTAAATATCTTTGTGTAATAGGGTGTCACAAAGAATGTTGAGATATACTCCACATACACCTGAAGAGTTAGCTATTATTAAACTTCTACTGGAGAATTGTATTAAATTATTAAAAGAGGATATAAATTCACAGGTAGGTATTAGAAATGTATGTATGCTATAATACATACTATTATATTGTATATATAGCCTGTTACTATGTTGTTGCTATGTGTTATATTTCGCGTACTGGAAGTTATAGACCAGTTTATAACTTCCCAGTTTCGCAGATAACTTCCCAGTTTCTAATTTATGCATGCACGATACTATTACCAAGGTAATAGTATCATGCATGCATAAATTAGAAAATTGAATGGGCGGGGTGTTGCAGAAACAACCGTTCTTAGCTCGATAACTCTTGCATTTTACAAGATTCGAGATTCTAATTTCTTTTACTGGTGAGTTGAAGTGTTAAGAAAACTACAGATGTGAAATTCATGCTTCGTTAGTTGCAGAAAGACACCAAGGCGAGTGTATGAAAAGTCCAGGGCAACGCCCACACTGGTTTTAAGCTTCATACTTCCGTATTATTAACAATACAGACTTCTAACTTGTTTGCATGTATAGAAGAACTTCTAAGAAAGCCATATATATAAACATTATACATCGTTATTTGCTAAAAGGTAGCAAGGCGAGTGTTAGAATTGAAGTGGGTGGCTATATATCAGTTATAGAATGTGCACACGGTCTATTTTACTGAAATATAATCCCGCGCACTCGGGCGTGCTGCCCTTGTTGCTAGGGATTATATTTCAGTAATAGACCGTGTGCGTATTTTATAACTATAACATAGATACACTATTATATTGTATGTAGATACACTATTATATTGTATGTAGATACACTATTATATTGTGTGTAGATACACTATTATATTGTAGATAATAGATATTATAATTATTACATGTAGATATATGTATTATAATTATGTAGGTACATGTACATATCATATGTATTATGTTTGTCTTTTTAGATTGTAATATCTTCATATTACCTGCTAGCTGATCTCATCTTAACACATACACCTATAAATAGCTCAAGACATAACTTTCCTCATGACCGTTTAGTTGAAGATCAAGAAGGGATGACAAAGTATAGAGAGGGAATGAAAGAGAAGCCAAAAGATAAGGTCAAAGAAAAGGAATTGAAAGATGAGAGAATGAAGAGAAGGAAGAAGGATTTTGATAAACAAGAATCAAAAGTTACTTCAGAGACACAAGAAGAAGCTAATGTACATCAAAAATATGATTCCAGCATTAAAAATTTCAAAGATTCTCCTGTAAGTATAATTAAGAAGAATAGTTTGATAAGATATGTTGTGAAGTGAAGCCAGGACAATCGATCTTTCGTTACTGTGTGATATTACTTGTAATGGTATGAGGCCACGAGGAAAACGAATAGGTGGTAGGTAGATCACTGGTGATTGCCCAGGTACACTGGTTTTAGCTCACTGGTAGCTCACTGGTGATTGAACCCAGGTACACTGTTTTTAGCTCACTGGTAGCTCACTGGTGATTGAACCCAGGTCCACTGGTTTTAGCTCACTGGTAGCTCACTGGTGATTGAACACAGGTCCACTGGCTTTAGCCACCAGTTCTCTGACTACTCAACCACAATGACTAGACAGCTACCAGCTCTCTATATTATGTTTGATATATAATCTGACAAGACAGGCCTGCAATACAGAGAGTAGAATATATTATTTTGTAGGCATGCAATTCAATCTCCATGTCTCTAGGCAAGAGAATGTTATATTCTTGAAAATAAAAGTTTGACCTAAAGGACTTTTGTCAACTAAAACAAACATAATAAACGCATTGAAGAACTCTTAACATTTATAATATTTTGTAAAGATACATGTATGTTCTGTCTTTTCTAATCATTTTTAGTCTTTGTCAGTATCAGATCTAAGAGAATCATGTGTGTCTCCAGAACCTGTTTCTTCTCCTCCGGTCAAACCTTTAGTTCTTGGGTCTCGTCAAGAGAGGGCTAGGATTGCTCTGAGTTACATCACCAAAGGTCTCTCTATTGGAGAAGAAGGAAGGAAAGAATGGAAGTTGGAGGCTATGAGTCAGATGATACAGTTAGCCAGTCAGACATATTGGATACTTGCTGAGATGGCAATGGAGTTGACTAAACTAGGTCGAACATTACGATATCTTAGACACTGTATTCTGTGCAATAGTGAGTTTTTGATAATACGAAAGACTTATCATTAGTGTTGTAACTGTTGTTTTAGTTAACTATAACAAAAACACCTTTTATTAGGACCACATTTAAATGAATAACAGGTCTACTGCAATAACTATAAGTCTATAAGTTTCCATAATGGCCACTTTTAGTTAGTTAGCTGAAAATAAAATCCTTTTAGTAAGCCTAATATTATTTTAGTTAATTATCTGTAACTAAACTAAAATAGTGATAAACTAGTCGTACTACATCTAAAACAGGTCATTTTCACACTAAAACAATACCAATTAGTAACCATGTTTGTGAAACATGCTCTGAGGTAAATGTAATTATTATAATTTTGATGAACTATATAATTATATATAGTCCTCACTATAAATGGTCATTTTGTTATACTAAATAACATTAATTTGGCATTGATGCTATCATAGCAGTGGACAAGGTGTGGTACAGTATAACTAGCTGTAGTACATTATAACTAGCTTTGGTACAGTATAACTAGCTTTGGTACAGTATAACTACATTATAACTAGCTGTAGTACATTATAACTAGCTGTAGTACAGTATAACTAGCTGTGGTACAGTATAACTAGCTTTGATACAGTATAACTACATTATAACTAGCTGTAGTACATTATAACTAGCTGTAGTACAGTATAACTAGTTGTAGAACATTATAACTAGCTGTAGTACATTATAACTAGCTGTAGTACATTATAACTAGCTGTAGTACAGTATAACTAGCTGTAGTACAGTATAACTAGCTGTAGTACATTATAACTAGCTGTAGTACAGTATAACTAGCTGTAGTACAGTATAACTAGCTGTAGTACATTATAACTAGCTGTAGTACATTATAACTAGCTGTAGTACAGTATAACTAGCTGTGGTACAGTATAACTAGCTGTAGTACAGTATAACTAGCTTTGGTACAGTATAACTAGCTGTAGTACAATATAACTAGCTGTAGTACATTATAACTAGCTGTAGTACAGTATAACTAGCTGTAGTACATTATAACTAGCTGTAGTACATTATAACTAGCTGTAGTACAGTATAACTAGCTGTAGTACAGTATAACTAGCTGTAGTACAGTATAACTAGCTGTAGTACATTATAACTAGCTGTAGTACATTATAACTAGCTGTAGTACAGTATAACTAGCTGTGGTACAGTATAACTAGCTGTAGTACAGTATAACTAGCTTTGGTACAGTATAACTAGCTGTAGTACATTATAACTAGCTGTAGTACAGTATAACTAGCTGTAGTACATTATAACTAGCTGTAGTACATTATAACTAGCTGTAGTACAGTATAACTAGCTGTAGTACAGTATAACTAGCTGTAGTACAGTATAACTAGCTGTAGTACATTATAACTAGCTGTAGTACATTATAACTAGCTGTGGTACATTATAACTAGCTGTAGTACAGTATAACTAGCTGTGGTACAGTATAACTAGCTGTAGTACAGTATAACTAGCTGTAGTACAGTATAACTAGCTGTAGTACATTATAACTAGCTGTAGTACATTATAATTAGCTGTAGTACATTATAACTAGCTGTGGTACAGTATAACTAGCTGTGGTACAGTATAACTAGCTGTGGTACATTATAACTAGCTGTAGTACATTATAACTAGCTGTAGTACAGTATAACTAGCTGTGGTACAGTATAACTAGCTGTAGTACAGTATAACTAGCTTTGGTACAGTATAACTAGCTGTAGTACATTATAACTAGCTGTAGTACAGTATAACTAGCTGTGGTACAGTATAACTAGCTGTAGTACAGTATAACTAGCTGTGGTACAGTATAACTACATTATAACTAGCTGTGGTACAGTATAACTAGCTTTGGTACAGTATAACTAGCTGTAGTACATTATAACTAGCTGTGGTACAGTATAACTAGCTGTGGTACAGTATAACTACAGTATAACTAGCTTTGGTACAGTATAACTAGCTGTAGTACATTATAACTAGCTGTAGTACAGTATAACTAACTGTGGTACATTATAACTAGCTGTAGTACATTATAACTATCTATGTACACATCGTATTTCTTTAAACTGTAGAGGCATCTTTATGCTGTAGTAAAACTGTTGAATTGCTACCTAAAGATGATAATAACATATTGTATCAAGCATGGCTACTAGCTGGAGATGTACACTGTCTCAGTACTAAGGTACTATATTCAATGATATTACCATCTATCAATGTCATCCATCTATTTATTTATTCATCTATTCATTCATCTCATCAGCATTTGTTTTATTTATTTCTCTTAAGGTTTCTGGTAGCTTCTCCTCTCATTTAGAAGAATTCCAGTTTGTAAATCCTGACGACTATCATGTACTGAATGTAGTATCATCTATATATAATCCATCAGGTATTTAGACACACAACTGGAAGCATTGGTTTATTATTGAGTTTGGGTTGACTGGTACCAAAGGATTTTACAAAGAGATATGATTACTGTACCCTTCCGCCTATGTTTCATGGCGAGGGTAATAAAGAACTCTCCATGGTTTTTCTGCCTTCAGATCCCTCTGTAATAATTTTGATCAATGAATCTTACCAATTTAGTATACAAATGTATCTAAATGTTATGCATGTGGAACAATAGTTGTTCTTCCTGAATATCAAATATAGTTCAGTTCTTGTACCAATGGATGGAATAGCGAGGATTTAAAGTTAACCATATGACTATCAGGTGACTATCAGGTGAATCAGGCCTACTGAAGAGTCAATCCATAGTTGTACATATATTATGTAACAAGCAATCATAGCAGAATGTTTTTAATGTCAGTTCACATTCATGAAGACTTCAACATTAGGATGTGATGACTATATGTAATATAGTGTATAGTTTAATGTCATAAGGTTAATAGTACTTAATACATGATTATACTGTAACTTAATAACTAATATATACTATAGTTTATAGTTTAATGTCATAAGGTTAATATATGAGTATACTGTAACTCAAAGAACTGGAAGGATAATTGTTGGTCCTTCCAAACTAAAGTTATGAACATTTTGCAAGGTCAGGTTGAGACAGATAGACTAGTCTGCGAAGGGGCGGGGACCAGACTACAGATAGACTGACTGGAGTGGATATATATATTACTTTATATTTACAATTCAGCTACTGAGGACACTTGCCTAACTTTGCATACGGATATTGAAACTAGCCTGAACAAAAGGTTAGTGTATCATGTGACTAAGTTATGATGATCACATGATGTCCCTAATCATTTCAACAGTATCGATTGTTATAAGCAATGTCAAAAACTACTGGACGAAAAAGATCATACTAGTAAAAGAGTTGGACAAAGAAAAAGTGGAGAAGGTGGAAAAGAGAAGAATATTCTTACTGAAAGATTGGGAAATGTTTGGAATGAGTTGGGTGTGTATTACAAACATTTATCATCCACTCGTGAGTTTGGTGAAGGTGAGAAATTAAGTGCATTTGTAGATGTTTTTTTAGTGTTTGGCTCAAAACATTTACCTTAGAATGACCACTTTTAGTAATACTTATAGTATGACTAGTTTCTCACAATTTTAGTTATAGTTATAGTTGTACATTAGGCTTACTAAAAGTAGTGTAGTTAACTAATTAAAAGTGTCCATTATTGGCTAATTTCCATTTTAGTTAGTTATAGTTTACTAAAAGTCACAATGAAGGGCTTTAAATTATAGTTAACTGACAATATTAAAAATTAATCTTTTAATTAAAATTAATAGTGCATTCTTTCATTATAATTATTTTATCACTTTTTAGATCCCAAAGAAGTTGAGAAGCTGTGGTCTGATAGCTACCATTGTCTGTCAAATGGTCTCTCGTTATTTGAGATCACAAACAACACCTCAAATCAGGCTTTACTGTATGCTAATCTAGGAAGCTTAATGAGGCTATGTGCTGTAGCTTATGGGACACTTCATCATCCAATGAACAGTCATGAAGAAATTGATAGTGAAGTTAAAGAAGAAAGACACCAACATGAATTTAGCTCACAGGAGAAGTTGTATTATAATCGAGCTATTGGTTATTATATTAAAGGTAAAGAGGTTTTACGTCGGGCTAGCACAGATCGAAGTATTTGGTACAATCTTGAGTGTGATTTAGCTAGTGTGTATTATACCATGGGACAGCAGTTACAGGAAAGACCACCTCTTTCCACACTCACTGTATCCGAGGTTTGTTTGTTTGACTGTCCTTCCACCTTTCTTCTAAATTGTATCTACAATCCACCATTTAGGTTGAAAAAGAAATCCTCTCTTATCTCATGAAATCCTTACATCATGCTGAGTCAGCTCTTTCAACTACTAATACACGAGGCCTAAAGTTTGTCAGTTTGTCACAGTGTATGGGAGATAGCCACTATCGCTTGGCTAGTCTCTACCAAAAGACAGCTTCATCTTCTTCAGTAAGTGATGCAGCTTGAATATTATGCATCCATCCTGTTTTCAACATTGTACAGGCTACATCACAGAAGCTCAAAGTTAGTCAGGCAGGAAAACATTACACTAAAGCACTCCAGTATTACTTGGTAACTAAATATGTCTGATTATAATTATCAAGTCATTTTGCAACTTTTCATTTTTTTAGTTGCCACATCATCGAATTCAAATTGCACGAATTTATTTAGAAATGGCATTACTGCACGAACAAGAAGCTACTGGTAAACAAATAGACTAGTGTTGTTGTTTTAGTATGACAAGAAAGAGTTGTAGTATGTCTGGTTTCTAAAAAGCTTAGTTGTAATTTCAACTAACTAGAAGTGTCAAATATTATTATTATAGTTAGCTATACTAATTACAGTGGACTGTAGTTTAGTTTTAGTTTAGTTAACTATAACTCAATGCCCCAATAAAAGGGGTTTTAGTTATAGTGTGTTTCAGTAGTTTAACCATCTTTAAATTTCTTTTGTTGCTCTGTTTTGTATGTATAGGAAAACAGTCTATTCATCTTTTACATTTGTCTCTTGAGAATTTACTTCGAATTAGTGAAGTTTTGAAACATTACGAAGAAGAAAGAAACCTTCAAGAGAAAGAGAGACAAAACAGAACTGATGTAAAGAAAAAAGGAGTTGTAGATGATAATGATACTGAGAGAGATGAAGGGAAAAGAAAAGATGAATATGAAGAAGAGAGTTTTGCTGTGAAGAATGAAGATTTGAGTGTTCTCAATCAATTGCTCGGTGCTTTAATACAGAGACTGCAAACTGTATTGAAACAGTTACTAACAATATCAATGAAGAAAAAGTGAGTATTATGAGTTTATAATCATTACAATAGGTCTTGTAAGAAGCCCAGGTTGTATTATTAATAGTTCAGTTGTAGCAACTGAGTTTCAAAAATTCTATTAATGTAACATGACAGAGATGTCCAATCCACTCTTATGGTTATAACTATATATATTACAACATAAACATGCAGTCATGCATGCACAGAAATTTGTATATCGTGGAAGGGGAATAAAAAATTTTTACTCTTGGTGGACCTTATTTGTTTCATATTGCTAATAGACATTAACAAGCATCTTTTTTTTATTAATTTGGCTATAAAAATGGTATGGGGAATATAATATACATGATTATGTCATGACATAAAGTGCCATGACATACATGTATGACATGACAAATTTCAGCACTACCTCACAATATCAGTGTATACTCAATATCAAGTCAGAATTGCTTATAAAAAAGTCCTTATATGATGCATCTATTTTTTAAAAGTATCTTTACCTTTACCTTGTGCTAGTAAGTTCCACTTCTAAATTCTACAATTAATGAGCTTACAGTTACAGTAAAGTTGTCTTTTTTTCTTCAGTGAATTCTCCAAGACAATTCAACAGGCTTATAAACAGATGTATACTATTGCACTAAAATGTGACTTGTCCTCTTGTAACTCATCAGATGTAATTAATCTGAACAAATCGTTATTAACAATCAGTTATATTTATCATGACTTAATTTCTCACTGATGTATAATAAATAATATTTAAATTTTATTGATCATATCAAGTGATAGTTTATTGCTGTTATTTCCATTCACCATTCTTATTGTGAAAGCGCATCAACAAATAACTCATCATCCATTGAACATATTGAGCGTCGTTTCTGCGATTCTTCATCTGGCATCAACATGCCATCAACATTTGTTTGTTGTGGAACTTCATTTGTATTATTCTTGGCAGGTTTTATCCTACGTACAGGGGTTTGCTGATTACAGCTCTGCTTAAGATCCTTTGTAGGAACAACTTCCCTCTTGCTTATTTCACGCACACCAGTTTGAGGTACCTGATTGCTACCTCGTTTCTGAGCCTTTTGGGTAGCCATTTTTCGTGCAGCTGGTTTGGGAGCCTCTGGGGCTGGCATTTTTGGCATAGGCGAATCTGGTGGATGTATCTTATAGTAGTGTTGACTATTGATCACAGAGCGGGGGAGACTGTAAGGTCTTGCCCTTGGGAGAGTGAATGAAGAAGCAATTATATCCTCCTCTATGTTAATGTTAGTAGCAACAGGACTAGCCATGTATTCCATACAATGTGGCTCATGAATAACATGGTATGGAGAAATAGGCTGTGGGAACATAGGGGACACAGGATTCGTGTTCACTGGCGCTGAGAAATGAAAAAGATAATTTTGATGTGATGGATCTACTGTACAGTTTATAATATCATGTACACTAAAATTAATGCTTTCTTACATGTACTGGAGATACATGTACATATATTACCTATCATTGGTGGAGTTGATTGGTTATTTAATAGCCAGGGAGAAGGTGATGCTGGATTACCCCGACGAGCCTGGAGGAGAGGAGAAGTTGGACGACTTGAGCTTCTTGGAGAATCGGGAGGAGTAACTACCGAATAAAGATCTAGTCTTCCTTCTGGTTCATCAAACTAAGAACAAAAAAATAGACTCGGTATGTTTCAATTTACAAATAGTATACAAAAACCATTTTGTTGCAGTGCTTTTGACATATGATACATGTTTCACTTGTCCCATAATACATATGTATATGGGGAATCCATTTAATATGGGACAGGCCAGTGGCACCCATTCTACAATACATTCTAGCTAATCAAGCTGTTAATGATGTATAACACACAACAAAAGTTTATGGGGAGGCAAAACATTTCAGGGTTCCAAGTGTTATTTAACAGGCCCTTAAGAGCATCATTTATAATTAGTAGTTCTCTTTGTTAACTGATGTTTTCCCACTATGGTATGTACACTAACCATTATCTTAAGCCAATTTTGCTTTGTCTTCAAATCTACATTAGATTTTGTGTATACATACACTATATACATAATTATGGGTCTACTATTGAACATTCATATCTTTGTATGTGAACTGAATGTTGTTGCATGAGTACAATCAAAATACATCCCATGTAGTATACCTGTGAAAAGCGCTTTACTTCATCTACTCTTTTCTGTTGCTTATCATTAACTACAGCATACTGTTCTGTTGTGTCTATGCTGTGATAAGCATGAGAAGAATTCTTTCCATATTTCTTAGTTGTCCTCCCTGTTAACCATTTTGTTACATCATCTGTAGTACCTTTAATCTTCTTATATAATGGAGGATCAAGAAGCTGTGGAGATTAAAAAATAGTTTGAAAAAATACTAATTGTAAATACAGTATATGAATGTTCTCACGAGAAGTTTTTTGTTCTTTCTCTTGTTTCGTCCGCCATTTCTTCTGGTCTTTTTTGATGGCTTAGAGAATATCTCTATTTCACTTTCTTCATCACTTAATGATAATCTGTATGATAAATAAATATAACAATATATTTATATGCGTATGTCAGTATTGTGAGTGGATGAGAATATCAGTCACTCAGGAAATAATTTTGATCAAGCTCTGCTACCAAATTAGGCATCTATAGACAATAGTTGTTCCTATGGGCTAATATAGTTGGCTGCTAATATAAAATGGCCAAATAATTCATGGGAGACTGATTAATTTCTCATCCTCAGTCTCAATTGAGTAATTTCTTCATCTCACATTGTATCATACTCTTGCTGCTTCATATAAGCTAGTCCAACAAGAATCAAGACAATTACGGTCAGTATCACGACTGCCATTATCACAGTATAAAGTACTGTCGATGCAAATTGTTTTGCAGCTGGTTTCCTCTGTTTTATCCATTCTTTCTGCATATCAGGACCTGGAGGAATGTGAAAAAAAAACATAATTACTTGTTCAAGAGCAATATCGGATACTGATAAACATAATATACATTATATTACGCTTACCTATATACACTGGAGGATCACTGGGATCACTCAGACTGTAACGCATACCAGTAGAGTTCTAAAAATATAACAATATTATCAAATTTAAAGTCCACATAATATATTATGTACCTTAGTTTTAGTGAAAGCTGCCAACACAAATGCATAATGAGTGTCTGCTTTGAAGTCCTTGGTTCTAAAAGAACCATCAAAAACCAGTTTATCAGGTAATAACCCTGCTTCGTACTTCCCAACTATAAAAGGTACTTTGTCAGATACACTAGAAGCTAAATGAGCTGAAATGGCCTTTGATAATAGTTGATGGTAGGGAACTATTGGGGTATAAGGCATGCTCCTTGCAGCATTAGTACCACGACTGACTGGAACTGCAAATACTGTGTAGTGGCTATTTGTAAGATATGGAAGATGATATACGAGTTTGATATTATGTATAAACACTATCTAACCTGAGTTCTCCAAATCTGTTGCTGACTGTAAATAGTTCAACATGAAAGCTTGTTTTAGGTTCAGCTTGAGAATTTGTTACTATAACCTTTGGTCTGGAAGGTCTTGGAGGCTCTAAAGAATGACCAAGTGTTATATGTGATTGATGGCTGGATGGGTAGATAGATGCATGAGTAGATGCATGTATGGATGAACGTATGGATGGATATTTGATGGATGGATGAATAGATGCGAACGAATGGATTGGTAGATGCATGAATAGATCGATGGAATTATGTAAGAACTTGATTTATTGTCACTATTCATTACACAAAGTACAACTTACTTCCTGGTAATGTTACCAACTGTATCTCATTATGTGATTCACTATTACTATTACCAGCTACAGACAACATGTGACATGTATACAAGGTATTGGGAACAAGTGTAGATGTTGAATACGTTTCTTGTCCACTGGAAGAAGAACTGCTCAAGTGTTCAAAATAAATGTCTTCTTCAACAGTATTTCCATCTTGTTGATAGTTTGTTACACCATTACATGATAGCTGAAAAATTATATCCATTGGTTGAGTGGATCAATATTACACCAATGATTTTATTAAAACAAAAAGATGCAGCTGCACACAACGACCCGACATCAAGGCTGAAATTTTGGTGACACTTGAAGAAGGCTGAAATGTTGTATGCATTTAGCTACATTTGTTTGTTTCAGTTTTACAGATGAAAATCCATGGCCTTGTGCATAAATGTTTATGTGGAGCTGTACTAATGCAATCTTTGTATGGCATGATTGCATAGAATGAATGACAAGTAACTACCTGGATACATAATTATGTACAAGGTGAATATTATTGATTTTAGTGTTTATTTAGCGAGCATAACACATTCGGTTATCATTTTTGCACATGCCGTGATGACTTATTATACTTTAAGCATGAAATTATTCAAAATCACCAGAAGTACATGTATACTCAGTACCCATCAAAAAGGGTAGTTACTAAAATTTACTAAATTCGTACCTACAACACTGTTAGGTAACTGGAATTATTATTATATTAACATTCACACATACCTTGAATTGTATGTCATGGACATTATTCTTTGGAGTATGTTTCCAAGTGAAAATGGCGCTTGTATCAGTGATTGAAGAGGCTTTGAGATCAAATGCTTGCAAAAAAGCTTTGAAGAAAGTAAAAAAAATCATTATATTTTATATATATGGCAGATTCTATTTACCTAGACGTGTCGTTTTAACTCTTATAGTACGACTTGCTTTGTGCTCAGATTCTGAAAATGCTACAACCTATACATAATATATATATATGTCAAATATACAGAATGCAGTTTTGTAGATGTACACCTTCATATGGTACAGACTATGTGGTTTCAATCCTGTAATTTCAACACTATGTGAATTATCATCAACTCTAACAAAATTAAGAGATCCCAATGGTTTCTTGGTTAGAGACTCTTGCACCTGAACATAGTAACCAAGAGGAGGAGGTGAGCTTTTTCGATATTTCCAGTTTAAGACAACTGTATCCCCCTGGATGTGCCATCTGATATGGTACGGTCTGTTTAACTTGAGGTCTCTAATCTCCTTCACTAAAATGATGAAACTTGAGATAGTAAGAATTCATGCAATTTGTGATTTTTACCTGTTAAAGCAGAACTAATGCATTGTGAGAACAACTGGAATGCAATAAAAGTGTAAAGAAAACAGAAGTTTCTCTTCATTATTACTATCTAGACCAGTCTTGTTGCATTGCATGTCTATCGCGGTTTCGGGTTTCCATGCCGAATGAGCGCGTTAGTGAGCGTGCGCGTACTTACTAATTACGCGTCACGATATGGGTGTGGTCGACACTCCTACAATGCAAGTACATGTACATGGACATTTTAAAGGGCAAAATACACTCTTTGTAAAGAACTGAGGTGAGAGTAATACATTATAGTGTTAATTGTTTCTTAGGTATAGTAAACTGTTAAGTTGTTATAGTTGAGTATCACTGTTGTCACTGAAGAATAGTAATTGTAAATATATATATATAGCCTATTCTAATTGATAATGTGTATGTGTAAAAGTATATATATATATATATTATCTATATGTAATAATTTGTTATTTATTTATTCAACTCGTCTGGTCACTGTGGTGTAGTCACACCCTTTGATTAATAAGGTGTGGTTAAGCCTAATTGATAGCGAAGTCATAGATATAATCATAATAAATTCTGCCAATGATAAAAATTACATTGTAAATATAATTATGATATTCAGAGTCAAAATGAGGTATACATATCATCATTATATATTATATATATATATATCATTATGAAAAGCAGCTTTATTTGATTTTCATGTTTTTACAATGTTTAAGATCAACTGCTCGTTTTTCGTCCATCTTGTACAACAAGCTAACAAAAGGCAGGGCAATGCCAAACTGAAAGTTGTGTTTTTTTTTATAAGATGGCTGAAAAATGATCAACCACTTTGGAAAAAGATTGAAGTCTGATTTTCACATGCATTTTGACATAATTACAGTGTTTCTTCATTCATCTAATCCTTAGTCCAGTCTAAAATTTTGAATTCTGCTTCGAGTTTGTCAAAATTTTAAATAAAAGATAATTTACATGTATTATTAAATAAAGCATCAGTGCTTCTCTATACCTTACGTCTGAAACTATTATGAGTTCTCAACTGTAGACTGAAGACTAGTGATGCATTGATGAGATATTTTACCGATATCAATAATTACTTAAGATATGTACCAATAGCTGATGAGTTCTCAACTGTAGACTGAAGACTAGTGATGCATTGATGAGATATTTTACCGATATCAATAATTACTTAAGATATGTACCAATAGCTGATGAGTTCTCAACTGTAGACTGAAGACTAGTGATGCATTGATAAGATATTTTACCGATATCAATAATTACTTAAGATATGTACCAATAGCTGATACTGATCTGATATTATATCTACCTTCTGGTTTCTGATTCTTTCAATGAAAATCAGCATTTTCTCAATAATTATGAATATCATTAATGATATCATAATCACAAGAAATAGGTCTTATCTATCAGAAATAAGCGATACTGATACTAGAAATAATGGCCGATAATGACTGATTACTGATCCAGTAATAATCAGTGCATCACTACTGTATAGTATAACCTTGAGAGTACTTCCAAGCTCTTAGCTATCGAATGGGAATTTAATTTTTTACATACCTTTTTTAAATTTTTTAAGAATAAATGTTTGGATGTAAAAGCAGAATTTTAGACACAATAGGATAAGAAGAAACAAGATTAGATGATATGAGATTAGACAAATGGAGTCCTGACTATTTAGTAGTGTATGTCGCCCACTAACTATGGTAATAGGAGTGCCACAGAATGTGACCATACATTCTCATCTTGTTTCGTTACTTTTGAGTCCAAACTATAGTAATAGGAGTGCCAGAATGTGACCATACATTCTCATCTTGTTTCATTATTCTTCAATGCAGACTGGTAATAGGAGTGCCACAGAATGTGACCATACATTCTCATCTTGTTTCGTTATTTTTCAGTGCAGACTGGTAATAGGAGTGCCACAGAATGTGACCATACATTCTCATCTCGTTTCGTTATTTTTCAGTGCAGACTGGTAATAGGAGTGCCACAGAATGTGACCATACATTCTCATCTTGTTTCATTGCAGACTATGATAAAAGATATGCAAGAATGTGACCCATCTTGTTTCATTAGTTTGGAGTGCCGTATTCGTCCCAACTATAGTAAAAAATGTGCCAGAATGTGACCATGCGTTCTCATCAGAATGTGACCCATCTTGTTTCATTAGTTTGGAGTGCCGTATTCGTCCCAACTATAGTAAAAAATGTGCCAGAATGTGACCATGCGTTCTCATCAGAATGTGACCCATCTTGTTTCATTAGTTTGGAGTGCCGTATTCGTCCCAACTATAGTAAAAAATGTGCCAGAATGTGACCCATCTTGTTTCATTAGTTTGGAGTGCCGTATTCGTCCCAACTATAGTAAAAAATGTGCCAGAATGTGACCATGCGTTCTCATCAGAATGTGACCCATCTTGTTTCATTAGTTTGGAGTGCCGTATTCGTCCCAACTATAGTAAAAAATGTGCCAGAATGTGACCATGCGTTCTCATCAGAATGTGACCCATCTTGTTTCATTAGTTTGGAGTGCCGTATTCGTCCCAACTATAGTAAAAAATGTGCCAGAATGTGACCCATCTTGTTTCATTAGTTTGGAGTGCCGTATTCGTCCCAACTATAGTAAAAAATGTGCCAGAATGTGACCATGCGTTCTCATCAGAATGTGACCCATCTTGTTTCATTAGTTTGGAGTGCCGTATTCGTCCCAACTATAGTAAAAAAATGTGCCAGAATGTGACCATGCGTTCTCATCAGAATGTGACCCATCTTGTTTCATTAGTTTGGAGTGCCGTATTCGTCCCAACTATAGTAAAAAATGTGCCAGAATGTGACCATGCGTTCTCATCAGAATGTGACCCATCTTGTTTCATTAGTTTGGAATGCAGTATTCGTCCCATCTATGGTAAAAGGTGTGCCAGAATGTGACCATACATTCTAATCTTGTTTCATTAGTTTGGAGTGCAGTATTTGTGCCAACTATAGTAAAAGATGTGCCAGAATGTGACCATATGTTCTCACCGGAATGTGACCCATCTTGTTTCATTAGTTTGGAGTGCAGCATTTGTCCCAACTATGGTAATAGGTATGCCTAAGTGATATGACCTTAGTTCCTTGCCTCGTTGGACTATGAAATAAAAACATTATAATAGTTTTATTGTATCATGTGATTAATGCTAGTCTATTGGATTAGTCCCAGCGCATGTAATATACATTTGTTATACCTGAACGGCCATATGTACTACATTCATTAAATTCCACAATGATATGCAGTGATAGGTGCACAACTTCCTCTGTTCATATGTTTAGGAGTTGTCTCCAGAATTCTTATATCATAAAATTTCATAGTGTATGTATGTTATGTGATTTTTGACCTACCATTATTTTAATGAGATTTTAATATTTGGGCATTTCTTTGTCCGTCTGCCAATCCAAATCTCCCACCAACATTTTACTTCATATTATACTATAGAAATAACATTTGTATATTGGTTGGTCATGTGACAGATCATGTGACAGGCCAAATGGTATGTTGGCCATGATGCATATATTGTACATGAGATAACTTAACTAACTATTGACTAACCGGTAGTTATTTTATATACAATATATGCAGTATTATTATGCAAGAAGAGAAATAATTAGTTCATCAACACTTCATTCAATTGTAATATGGAATTTTAAATGGACAATGCATCTGACCATATATGGACATTTGATTAGCTAAACTAAGGTTGGTGACTGTTATTTTGTGTGTTAGACATAATCTCTTTTACCAACAAAAAGTTGATTTTCATCACCAATGTTTCAACTAGATACTCTAGCTTTCATCAGGGTAGTGAACCAACGTATGTACATGTATGATCTATAAATGTTTACAATTATAGTTTTCTTAGTCTGGTCTGCACTGTGATAACGTTGTCTCTGAACATACATAGACATTTTATTAACAAGGGAAAGGTGATTTTTTATATATGAAAGATTCTTGAAAAGGTAAATCCTATGTCTTTCTTGTGGTCACTGGAGTCACAAAACACTTCCTACATTCAAGTACTCAATGTTAAGGGTCCTGCTTGTGCTAAGCTTTATCACAACATAATTGCTTTGATGTGTACCGTAAGCCACGAATCTGATGATATCATTGTCTGGTTTTTTACACTGTTTACAATCAAATGGTAATTGTATCCTTTCATTACTTACACAAAGCAATATTTTTGGCAGAATATTTAGGAGAAAAGTGCTGAGTTAGCAAATAGCTTTAGCTTTAGATTGCTTGGGCCATGTCTGCCTCAGTTATGTGTAGAATTCCGCAGCATTCTTAGCACCTGTCCATCAATAAGAATTGAATATTATAAAGTGTCTATAAAATATAATTATTATATAATTATAATTAAATTATTTTATGTTTATTTATTTATTTATTTTATCCTTTATTTATTTATTTATTTTATATTATTAATATTATTATTATTATTATTATTATTATTATTATTATTATTATTATATATTTTATGTTTATTAAAGACCAAACCTTAATTAGTAGTAGAACCAATCCGATATATATATATAGTATGATGGTGACATCATCCCTTTGATGTGGTGAGTTCTATATATTGTATATAGATAGACCTTCTATGTGCACACTATGCAGGAGATGTCACCATCATACAATATATTGTATATAGTATGCTAATAGGTCCTATATACTGTATATAGGACCCTCGTTTTGTGTCCTCGGATGTGATAAAGCCCTCGCAGGCTCGGGCTATATCACATCCTTGGACACAAACTCAGGTCCTATATTTTGTATAAAGGACCTGTTAGTATACTATATATATATATATATGCAGTATATAGGACCTATTAGCATAATATATTGTATGATGGTGACATCTCCTGCATAGTGTGCACATGTAAAGTCTATTATACAATATATAGAACTCACCACATCAAAGGAATGATGTCACCATCATATGATATATATATATATATATATATATATATACACATACATACATATATACTTATTAGTTTCCATAACCCCTTCTTCACAGATGAAAGGTCTATTGATTTACGCATGTAGTCGTCATTCCCAATACATAGTATTAGAACTAGTCCTCCACTGTGGATTTATACATGTACTATTAACAGTCCTCATTCCCAATGCATAGTATTGGACTGAGTCCTCCACTGTGAATTTACACATGTACAATGTACTATTAACAGCCCAATACATAGTATTAGAACCAGTCCTCCACTGTGGATTTATACATGTACTATTAACAGTCCTCATTCCCAATGCATAGTATTGGACTGAGTCCTCCACTGTGAATTTACACATGCACAATGTACTATTAACAGTCCTCATTCCCAATACATAGTATTAGAACCAGTCCTCCACTGTTTATTTACACATGTACAATGTACTATTAACTGTCCTCTTTCCCAATGCATAGTATTGGACTGAGTCCTCACTGTATCAAACAGTGATGATGTAATCAATTTATAACCTGTTTCTATGTAGTTGCAATGTGTTATATCTCGAAGTTATAGACCTGTATATAACATCCCAGCTTCCTGCCACAGTGCAGACATGATAACTATGATAATAGTATCACACATACAATTACTGATGCATAGCTCACTCATAGTTTACTCAGATGGTCTATTTTACTGAAATATAATCCTCTATAGGAGTGTGGCACAGGAATCAATTACAAATACATAAAAGCACAGGTGTGGCCAAATACATTTTTGTTGCTAAGTTATGTGTGTAGTACTATAGTGATGTATGTAGTTACTATAGTGATGTGTGTAGTACTATATCTAATAAGTCCTCGATAGTAATATGATGTAATCAATCAAATGAGACCACAAGTATACAAACATAAGAGTATTTCCTTTCATATCAATAAATACATGAGATCAAAGTCCCTAGGTTTTCCTGTATTAAACCACATTGGTTTTGATAGTGCAGTATGTACATATACTAACATACACATACTAATATGGTGTTGTATAAATATATCTCTTGACCTCTGTTGTCAGATTAGGTCTGACTAATTTATTAATAATATTCATTAAAAGCAAGTAGTAATGATTCTATGTCTGTCTTAATATTAGTTCTTCCTTCTCTTATCTTTGAAGTTTTATAACTTCAGCAGTCTAAATGTTTTACAAGTTCATTTCATTGTATGCATTATTTACATCCATTTACCAAAATCCCCTTTCTCTGTAATAACACATCTATGATTAACTGATGCTGCTAATCTGGGTTGACTGGATCAATGTTAACCAAAACATCTGGTATGAAGAAGTAGTATAGCACAGGAGATTTCATCCCTTTGGATGCTCTGCCGTGTTTCTTTCAGTGCTATCATCTGATATTTCAATGGTTGCGCCTGTTAAAATATGTGTAGCTTCTACTTAAAGCAATTTGTACTTACAAATGAGAAATTATAAAATGATGAGGTTGGATTTCAGCTGCTTAACAACTAAGATTCTTGTTCTACCCTACCTTTCACCTGTAGTAGGAAACAATTACATGCTCCTAAATTAGCCAGGTGTTGCCAGTGAATAGAGCGTGCTAACCATCCTAACAACTAACAAAGCATTCTTGTTCTACCCTACCATTCACCTGGAGTAGGCAACAAATTACATGCTCCTAAATTAGCAAGGTGTTGCAAGTGAATAGAGCCTGCTTTAGAGTTTTGATAAGCTCATATGACTCACTATTGCTCAAATGGGCTTCTTATTTGGCACTACACAGATCACTTTTAGGGCCAGATGACACAGTTAATTATTATTAATTATCACTTAACTTTTTGTTAATTGGCTCAAGATGTATTTCCAATGGTGCACACACTAACCATTGTTAAACCAATTTGGCCGATGCATCAAAACGTTTTAAAAACTCAGGCGGGGTTCTTCTTTGTGGCTACTTTTTGCTGATAGAGAGATAGTCCAACAGCCTGCATATTAGATTGTCTCAAAAATTGTTATTTGAGTATTACAGTATTATTATGCAACATACTATCCCATATTAATGGGTTATTATGAAAATATGAGTCTATGATTATTGTCTGTGCAAGTATCATGATTATTGCGATTATTGGCTACCTTATATATGTATGTAGTTTTCATTCAACAATCAAATTGATACTGTTGAGTAAACAGTGTTGAAAAACTGATTTAGATGTGATAGTACTGAAAACCTGAAGTTATGGCACAATAATCATTATTTTTATGACCACGATATGGCAATATTTAGACGATATGATTTATCACAGGAAATTTTAATCACGATTATCTTGATAATCATAATATTGCCCATCCCTACTGTCCCATAATGGATCTCTTGATGTAGTATTATATAAATACCTATCTGACTTGCATACATAATGGCTCCCTGGTACAAAACTGAAGCATTCAGTACCATTCAGTATATATAGAGGATTGTGAAGTGTTGATGCCCTGAGTTCGATTCCCAGTGACTGCAGCATTTTCACTTTTCCTCTTTCAACCTTATTAATTAAAACGAAGCGTTTATTTTGTATGCAAGGTGAGATTAGCAAAGTTGCTTTTTTTACCTCATTAAGGCTAGTTGAAATGTTGGTGTCATCTCCCTGTTACAATGTAGTACTAGAGAATATGTCTAACCAGTCAGTGGTGTAGAAACAGCCAGTCATTGAGAAAGGGAATTTTGGTAGATGGGCGTAAAATGTGTAGACTGCTGAAGTTATAAAACTTCAAAGATAAGAGTAGGAAGGACTAATATTAAGACAGACATAGAATCATTACTACTTGCTTTTAATGAATATTAATACATTAATCTGACAATGGAGATCAAGAGATATATTTGTACAACACCACGTTAGTATGTGTATATACTGTCCAAAACCTTAAAGCTATTATTGTAGTTAATTAACTTTCACTAAACATTTGATAAACTAAAACTGAAAGGAATATTCATTGCCATATTTGAGTTCATTCTATGTCAGTATGGACATGATAAATGGACAGATTTCCTGTTGACTACTTTAAGGAATGTTGGATTGATTTAAAGAAAGAGTCCCCGATTCCATATTAATTATTCATAATTGAATTTTATTATCATGTAGAGTCTTTGACCTTATGGCTTCCATTGACAACAATATTTGTGGTTTAATTAACTAAACTAAAGCACGTTCATGTCATTAACTAATTATATATTCATCATCAGTTTTACTGTGTGTAGTTGTAACATACATCCACTACTTGTGGTTTAATTAACTAAACTAAAGCACGTTCATGTCATTGACTAATTATATATTCATCATCAGTTTTACTGTGTGTAGTTGTAACATACATCCACTACTTGTGGTTTAATTAACTAAAACATGTTCACATCACCTATTAATTAATTACATATTCATTGTCTGTGTGTAGTTGTACCATACATTGAATATAAGATTATAGACAAATACATTGTATCGCTAAAGTACATTCATGTCACCTAATTATTATTATTATTAATTATTATTAATTACTACAAGACACAGTTAAACATTTATATATGTATTAGTGTTGTTTTAGTTAACTATAACTATAAATAAAATCCCTTTTAGTAAGGCATTGTGACTTTTAGTTAACTAAACTATAACTAAATTACAAGTCTACTGTAATTAACTAAAATGAAAATTGGCCCTTTTAGTTAGTTAACTAAAACTAAAACCCTTTAGTAAGCCTAATATTATTTTAGTTAATAACTAAACTAAAAGTTTGAGAAACTAGGCAGCTATAACTATAACTAAAAGTGGTCACTATAGTCGCACTAAAAAACACTAATATATATATATATATATATATATATATATATAGTGAATAAATTATAGATAAGTGTCAACTCAACAGGTAATGAGATCTGTTTTATTAAAATATATGGAGAAAATATATCCCTATGTTTGCTTTGGGTGTCACCATTATTATTCATTAATGGCTTTCTGAAGTATGAAATCCAATAGCCATTAGTTATACACAGTTGTATATAGGACTACAGTCTTATATACACACAAGTGTGTATATAAGACTGTAGTCCTAGAAGTTCAAATAGTCCCAGTTTGATGGTCACTCTTTTTTTAAGGGGACAGCGTGGCTTAGTGGTTGGAGCTTGAGCTTCTTGATTGAAAGATCGGTGGTTCGAGTCCAGCTGCGGTCATGTTGTTTCCCGGAAAGAGACTTTCTGTGGACTTCATTGCTTCTAACATTTATTACTTTTTAAGTTTCTTATTGAAAATGTATTTCAGATAGAATAGCTACTAGTTTTACATGCTTTATAGCTCAAAATACATGTACTTTTTACATGCCACACCCACTAATTAAACCGAGCCATGCTTCAATGATGCAACATGCATGTGGCACAAACATAAATACAGCTGGAAATCATAGGAGAGCAATCATGTGGACGATCATTTGGTTATAGTATGTGTGACTTAGTTGTGGTTGTAGTTGCGTAATCATAGTTGTAGTTAGCTTACTAAAGTCAGTCAGAGGTGGAGATAAGACTTGCAAGACAACATGTCTAAACAAAGTGATTTGTGATCAAAAGCTTTCAAATTTTGGTCTGACTGCATTTTTTAGAGCAAAGCTATCTATATTAATTACTGCAGCCACATGATAAAATCAACCAATCAGATTTTAAAATTGAATTGTGGGGCAAGAATGTAGTTACATGTATTGATAAGTGCCACAGATTGTTTACTATTCCTATGAGAGCATTCTTTTAAATTTCACTCTTTTTTTGTCGTTTTTGCTGGGAGAAAAGTCCGAGGAAAGTGAGATTTGCTCAGACAAACATGCTTAATGGTCAGAAATTGTCTAATATCTGACTGTTATTTCCACCTCTGAGTCTGTGTGCATTCATGATGATTTCAAATTATGATGTGACAACTTTATATGTAATATAGTGTATAGTTTAATGTCATAAGGTTAATACATGATTATACTGTAACTCAATAACTAATATGTACTACAGTGTATAGTTTAATGTCATAAGGTTAATACATGATTATACTGTAACTCAATAATGAAGTAATGGATTGAAATTTGACATACACAAAAAAAAGAATGGCAAAGATATTAATATGAAAATGATGAATTGTTTGTCATTCCAAACTAAAGCTATAAAGTCATTTTCTGAGGTCATGGCGAACTTGAATGTTTATTGGTCTACCGTATAGCTAGAAATTTTGGAGTAGTAAAAAATTGGCGAATTACCTTTAGTGCAAGTTTTGCGAGAGAAAAATTGGCGATTGGACTCTCTGTCTGGGGACTTAGATCTTTTTTCAAAGGACCTTCTGTGTCGGGAAGATCGGTAGTTCTATTGAAATACATACCAGCCATCTTTCTCGTCGAGATCACACGTGCCACGTGTTGTACGTAACGTGTGACGATCAGTTAATTAAAATTAACTATAATAATAATATTGGAGAGTTAAATTTTGGCGTTTTAGAACCAATTCGACAAATTCGTCAAAATTTCTGTCCTCTAAAATTTCTAGCTATACGGTATTCTGCTAGTTTACATGTAGTTTTTGCAATAGACATGTGAATATGTTGTTATAAACTAGTTAATTAAAAATCAAAAAAGGAGTTTTATTAGTTAGCTAAAACAACTCTTGTATCAAACAGTTTGTTTCTTTGCTCTGTTGTTAAATTTAAGAATCTGTTAAAAATTCTCTTCAAGATGGTGCTGTAGTAGAAATAGTTATACAATATTATATTACCTGAATATACATTACTTGTTGCTAGGATAAACTCTCTTCATGTGGGGATATTTTTACTGTTGTTCAAACCTTACTTGTGTATTTATCAGAACTAGGGTGGGGTAATGACTCAATATATCACACACAATGCATTGCAGTAATCATCGCATGATTTTGGTATGAAATAATTGTGAGTCACCTTTATTTAGGCAATAATTGGAAAGCAATATTAGCCCTATCCAGAAAGTAGTGCTGATGATAGAAGCCACCAACCTTTCCAACAGGGCGGGAAATAAGCCTACAATATCTGGTGAGCAATTCCATCATCAGTGCTCACCACAGTACAACTAGCATGCATTGTCATGTCAAAATCTGGTGCTCCTTAAACTAATTTTGGTGCTCAAATGAGCACTGGAGCACTGTTATTTCCCACACTGCTTTCCAGTAGCTCCATCACATAATCAATCATAAGACTATCTATCCCAAGTTCATAAAACAATAATCAAGTCATTACCATAGCATTGTGATGCATGCCAAATTACCTCTCAAATATTTACTATTCTAGTATTTTTGATTTCAGTTTGTCCAAATCTAATTACTTGGTTGATTTGACATACATACATAGAGCATCTCTTAAAACTTACGTTTGTTACCATGAAACCACAATAGTGATGTGTTTAATAAAAGAACCACAATATTGCCACAGCTGGCTTCTTTATCCGTCATGAGCGGGAATTTAGTAAATATGTTTACTAGTAATAGTAGTAAACAATATATTTTATTATTGTGTTTATTAATTAATGTTTAATTATAAATATAGTATATTATAATGTATTGTTTACTAATTAATGTTATATATATATATTATAATGTATTGTTTATTAATTAATGTTTAATTATAATTATAATGTATTGTTTATTAATTAATGTTTAATATATTATAATGTATTGTTTATTAATTAATGTTTAATTATAATTATAATGTATTGTTTATTAATTAATGTTTAATATATTATAATGTATTGTTTATTAATTAATGTTTAATTATAATTATAATGTATTGTTTATTAATTAATGTTATATATATATTATAATGTATTGTTTATTAATATATAATAATTATATTGTTTATATAAATAATATATGTTTACTAGTACATGTAAATGTATATTATAAGTATCATAATAATAATAATAATAATAATATAGTTATGTTTATTATTAGTTAATGAATATAGTTATTAAGTGCATAATATGTGTTTATTTATACAGGATATAAAATTATGTGTATAATGCATATTTATAATTACATAAGGAATGTTGTGTTTACTTGTGTATCATTGTACTTCATGGAATTTACAACTGATGCAATATTTATTCATGAAATTTATCCATCCATTTGTGGTCTATCTATCTATCCATCCATCTATTCATACATCCATACATCCATTTGTCCATTCAACCATTCATCTATCCACACACACACACACACACACACACACCGACCTACATGTACAATAATACAAGTACGTAGTACGTACATATATATTTATCTTCAGCGCGCTCTTGGCACATACATGTACAAATACACGTATTTGTACTACTCACACACAAACACATACTCACATACTCTAAATCTCTCAAAAACATGCATACATGTTATCTCAATATGTCAGTATTGTGTGGTTTGGTAGAGTTGGGATAGTTAACAGTCCATTATAATACTGCTATATATCAACTGTGGTTAATAATAATATATTATAATTGAAACCTGTTTAAGACACCTGTTCTGTTTCCTTAATTGAATCAAGCTGTTCCATTGATCCTAACCACCTTTTGGCAATTTGCCTAAAACATGGCCGAAATTCAAGAGAACTGTTTTATATATCACTTTCCTTATATAATATGTTTTATTAATGCTAGTGGAATAAGCACATTATCTTATGTATGTATGTATATACATGTATGTATGTATGTATGTATGTATGTATGTATGTATGTATGTATGTATGTATGTATGTATGTATGTATATATGTATGTATGTTTGTATGTACGTATGTATGTATGTATGTAATTATTTATGTGTGTATGTGTGTATGTATGTATGTATGTATATATGTATGAATGTATGTATGTACTATGTACGTATATATGTATGTGTGTATGTAAGTATGTATGTATGTATGTATGTATGTATGTATGTATGTATGTATGTAATTATTTAAGTATGTATACATGTATGTATGTATGTGTGTAATTATGTATTATGTATACATCATGTTAATGTATGAATTCACAGTGATAATAAATAATAGGTACTTGAGATAAGGGATTGTTGACCTATGATCTGTTAATAAAATTCAGTAAATGTTTTCACTAAACATTACTATAATTATATACATAACTATGTACATACATATATGAATGTTATGTAGAACACATATATCACAAACGACACATGTACATGTATATACATATATAATATATATATATATAATTTATATATATATATAGAGCGATTTCATTATTAATCTCCTAGTGCTTAATTGAATCAAGCTGCTTCTGACTATGTTTGGTAGTTTGCCTAAAACATGGACAGGACAGGAACTATTTTATTTTGTCTAGTTATTTGTCACTTTCCTGTTTATAATAAGTTTCACACAAATGTATACATACATATATACATACATACATACATACATACATACATGCGTACATATGTACATACATACATACATACATACATACATACATACATGCGTACATATGTACATACATACATACATACATACATACATGCGTACATATGTACATACGTATGTATGTACGTATATATGTACATATGTACATACATACATATATACATACATACATACATACATACAGACATACATACATACATACAGACATACATACATACATACATACATACATACATACATACATACATACATACATACATACATACATACATACATACATACATACATACATACATACATACAGACATACATACATACATACATACATACAGATATACATGCATACATACATACATACATACATACATACATACAGACATACATACATACATACATACATACATACATACATACAGATATGCATGCATACATACATACATACATACATACAGATATACATGCATACATACATACATACATATATACATACATATAGATATACATACTTACATACATACATACATACATACATACATACATACATACATACATACAGATATACATGCATACATACATACATACATACATACATACATACATACATACATACATACATACATACATACATACAGATATACATGCATACATACATGTATTACATATAACATATATTATGTACGACACACATATATAAAATATATTACGCGTATATACACATGTAGAATGATTTCAGCACCAACTCCACAGTGCAAGGGTCGCTGTTGTTTGTCCCAATTATACATACATACATGTACATACATACACACATACACGTGTAGTTAGTTACATACATATATACATACACATATACATACATACATGTACATACACATGTAGTTAGTTACATACATATATACATATACATATACATACATACACACATACACGTGTAGTTAGTTACATATATACATACATATATACATAATGTACATACATATGTATATATACATATGTACATACATTTTAATATTTACATATGTCGGTACTTGTAGGGATTCTTATAATTATATTATTGTATGATTATATCCCATTTATATATATACATGAACTAGAGTAGTATCTTTAATACAAAAGGGAGGTTTGAATAACAATGGAAGGGGTGTGGTCAATTTGTATTATATAGTAGAAAAATGTTAAAGGTTTGCTATATTATTATCGTTATAGTAATGTGGTTGTAACACAGTCGTACATGTGGGATTTCATTTTGTGTTGTTAGTTCGATTAATTCACTCCTTAGAATTTAGTCAGTCCATCTTGTCTATTCATTATTGTACTCACATCTACGCTAGTTAGTTGTATTAATACACTCTTTAGGATTTAGTCAGTCCATCTTGTCTATTCATTATTGTACTCACATCTATGCTAGTTAGTTGTATTAATACACTCTTTAGGATTTAGTCAGTCCATCTTGTCTATTCATTATAAAATGAAGCATTACAAGGTAAAAACCAACTAATGATTGAACTAACATCTAATGATTAATCTCCCCAGCAACTGGTTTGATGGTTAGCACACCTGACTGGAGAGGGTGGTGGATTCATGAGCTATAGGGGACTATTTCATAATGTACTGTGTTGATTCAGTTACCAGTGTAATCATCCTTTGAAATGTAATCTACAATATATTTATTGACTGAGTTGTTATGATGTGGTGATGTTGTTATTAATTATGTATACTACATTACATATAGTAATGTCTCTTTTTAAGATTCAGAAATAATCACGTTATTATATTGTATTGATACAAGCAGTATTAATTACATTACAAGATATTTGTAAACATCGTGTTTAGATACAATATAAAATCATCTAAGCCACACGAAATACAATACTACATTTAATATGCTAATCTATTGTATGTAAAGCCTGTTCACATTCACGATGTCCTCAAAATTAAGATGTGATGATAACTTTATATGTAACATAGTATATAGTTTAATGTCATAAGGATTATACTGTAACTTAATAATGAAGTAATGAATTGAAATTTAACATTAGAATGGGAAAGATATTTATATGAAATGGTGGAGGTAAAAAGATTGTTAGTCTTTCCAAACTAAAGTTATGAACATTTTTCTGAGGTCATAGTGAACGTGAATGACCTTTAGTTAAAAGATCGTTTTAACCCAAGATATTCTCGCTGTTAATTTTGTAGCTGAAAAACACCTTCTGTCATATTCAATTTTGTTGTAACTATAAAATTATACTCATCAAATATGGGAGTTTAATTATATTTAACTTTCAAACACACTTCTACAATACATACATACATACATGTAGGAAGATGTTTTGAAATGGGGGCACCAATAGCACTATCACATCTACTGGCCTCACCAAAATTTGGCAGTGGGGTTATGGGCTTCAGTCCCTGGAGAACCCCCCATTCCTATGCCACTGCTGAGTATATATACTGTATAAGTTAGTGTTTGTGAGATTTAAGTAATAATCATTTTCAGGTCTAGAAATAATGAGCTGATTGCTATATACTGTGTCTTATTTTCACTACTCTTGTCCTGCTCCCCACATCTTTTGTATATCGGGCATTCTATAGATTTATTGACAATGTCCTGTAGCCTATCTGTTTGATATCAATGTAGACATGACATGACAGTAACTATAGCAACAATATCTATGTGAACAATAGAAGATTACATCAGTGTTCTTATCACAACTATACCATAGTGAAACATAACTCCAGAATCATGTTATTTTAGCAATAATTATAACAAATTTAGTATGAGATTGTGAATTATATAAATAAAACTTCTTTTAAGACATAACTGCCCTTTGTTATATGACTATAACTAACAAAAAATGAAATTAGCCACAAACAGACACTTTTAGTTAGTTACTGAATTAGCTAATATTATAACTACAGCTATATCTAAATTTTTAGAAACTAGTCATACTATAACTAGTCATTATTGTCAAACTAAAACA
>OX345640.1:645000-705000 GCA_947044365.1 Petrosia ficiformis
ATGAATATAATTAATAGTCATGAATATCATTAAAGAACATGAATTTCATTGTAGATGTAAAGAAATCTTTTAACTGATGTAAATACAGAGAGAGAAGTTGTAAATAATACATATTTACAATAATCAAAATTCTAGAAAAACTTATGAATATAGTTGTAATACATTATATGATAAAATTGTAATTAGTTTTCTTATCTGAACTAAACTAGGTTTGGTTTACAAGTAGATACCCATTTACAGCTGGGTTTATCAGAGAGGTGGTGGGAGGTTTTGACTCCTCCTGTCCATTTCCAACCTCATGATTTTCATTAGATTTACTTACTAGGTTTTAGATATGTAAACTGGGCTATAGATGCCTGTTGTTAAAATCACAAGGTATATATATAATATATAATGATGTTATCTTTATGTATGTACATGTATATAAGTATTTAGACAGATACATAAAACACATACATACATGAATATAATCATACATATATAGATGCATAGAGATATATATATATATACATACATACATACACACATACATACACACATACCATACATACATACACATATACGTACATACATACATACATACATACATACATACACACATACATACACACATACATACACACATATATACATACATACATACATACATACATACACATACATATATACACACACACACATACATACATACATACATACATACATACATACATACATACATACACATACATATATACACACACACACATACATACATACATACATACATACATACATACATACATACATACATACATACATACATACATACATACATACATACATACACACATAGATAACTACATGTAATGTACATAATGGATTTGTTAATGGATTACTAATATTAATCATATGCTTATAATTCATTATAACAAACTGATATCATATCCTTATGATCTTTCACAGCAACACCACCATGTATAATCATTTTGCAGTTAATGAATTGAGTATGTTATGCTACATTGACTTGATTATATGAAGTACAGGATATTGGAAAGAATGGCCCAGTGTAAAATCAATTTTGAGTCAATATGATAGTCTTTGTGTAACCATGGTAGCCAAGATTTGAAGAGCATTAAAAGGTTTCAATTAGAGATTGTACATCCTTTAGCTTAAGTAGGCATCCTTGTATATGTTAAAGTTAACATGGATTCTGTTATGAGTATGAAGATAAGTGGGTGGAAGTTATAACTATACATATATATATATATATTATATGTATTTGTATGGACTTGTATACATATATTTGTTTACATGTTGTCTACATGAGCTTGTATACATATATTTGTTTACATGATGTCTACATGAGATTGTGTACATATACTTGTACTTTTGTTTACAAGTAGGTACTTGTATATCTTGTTTATAAGTATTTGTATAAATGTACTTGTATACATGTACTTGTATCCATGTACTTATATACAAGTACTTGTGTACATGTACTTGTACTTTGTATGCATGTACTTGTATCCATGTACTTGTATACAAGTACCTATGTACATGTACTTGTTCTTTGTATGCATGTACTTGTATCCATATACTTATATACAAGTACTTGTGTACATATACTTGTACTTTGTTTTCATGTACTTGTATCCATGTACTTATATGTGTACATGTACTTGTACTTTGTATACATGTACTTGTATCCATGTACTTGTATACAAGTACTTGTGTACATGTACTTGTTCTTTGTATGCATGTACTTGTATCCATGTACTTGTATACAAGTACTTGTGTACATGTACTTCTTTGTATGCATGTACTTGTATCCATGTACTTGTATACAAGTACTTGTGTACATGTACTTGTTCTTTGTATGCATGTACTTGTATACATGTACTTGTATCCATGTACTTGTATACAAGTACTTGTGTACATGTACTTGTTCTTTGTATGCATGTACTTGTATCCATGTACTTGTATACAAGTACTTGTTTATATACAAGTATACAAGTATACAAGTAGGTGAATATGTGAATTATGTGTTGTTGTCATAGTAACCTTAAAGAAAGTTGTAATATATACATTGGGTGTGTACAGGGTATTATATTGACAAATTGTTGGAGTAAAAATTAGTCTGTTTTCAAAACAGTTCATTTGTATGTAGTATGTAGATATAGTGCCTCCCTGTCTGTCTGTTCTATGTATATATATATATATATATAGTGTGTGTGTGTGTGTGTGTGTGTGTGTGTGTGTGTGTGTGTGTGTGTGTGTGTGTGTGTGTGTGTGTGTGTGTGTGTGTGTGTGTGTGTGTGTGTGTGTGTGTGTGTGTGTGTGTGTGTGTGTGTGTGTGTGTGTGTGTGTGTGTGTGTGTGTGTGTGTGTGTGTGTGTATATGTACATGTACATGTATATGTACATGTACATATACAACATGTGTCATGAAGTTAAAGAAGTGAACATTTTGAGTTACTCAGTAAAAGTAGGTTTTCAGGACACACGACATTAATAATTATTCATAACTACAATACCGTTTACCATAGGCAAATTCTATTCTACAGGTTATAGTATTGTATAACGCATTATTAGATTAATTACTGATGGTGATACTTGCCAAAAGAAATCAACCATGAATTCTCGCCATTCTTTGAAGCCCCTCTAAAGGCTTAGTTTTCATAAATCCTTTTTATGATATGTTTTTGTTCAGGTAGATTGAAACATGTTTTGTATATTCTTTGCTACTTCTAAAAGCAGACCTTGGGGGATTTCCTCTAGGACTTCTGTTAGCTTGTGTAAATCTTTAATACTTTTATGTTGTCTGAGGAAAGTGAAAATATAAAGTATTTATGTCCTACAGGCATGTCTATAATATATACAACATACACACACAATTGATGTGTACATACATACATACATCTTCTTCTTTGAATACATACATACATACATACATACATACATACATAAATGTACATATGTAGTACATACATACATAGTTATATACATACATAGTTATATACATACATACATACATACTTTCACACATATGTATTTATGTACATTCATACATAAATACATATATACATACATAAATTCATACATGCGTACATGCGTACATGCGTACATTCATACATACATACATACATACATTATAATGATTATTAATTACTAATTCACACAAATGAGTGTGTAGTTACTTGTAAGGCTACCTTACCTAGCATTTCATGGATAATACAGACAGCTTTAATTAGCCTCTTGTCAACAATCAATCAAGGTTTCCATTTGGTGTACCAAGGTTGAATTACAGTTAATCCCAGCCACATAGTCTGACATGAGGTATATATATAAGTGTATACTTATGTAGTTAAGAAAAGTGTTATATACTTGTACATACATAATCACTACTATTATGCACTTTATAATGAAGTACATGTACATACTGACTATTGTGTGAAGTACATGTACATAACCATTAACCACTATAATTATATGGTGTACATGTACATAACCATTAACCACTATAATTATATGGTGTACATGTACATAACCATTAACCACTATAATTATATGGTGTATATGTACATAACCATTAACCACTATAATTATATGGTGTACATGTACATAACCATTAACCACTATAATTATATGGTGTACATGTACATACCCATTAACCACTATAATTAGATGGTGTACATGTACATATTGACTGTAATACACCATCTGAACTGAAGTACATGTACATATTGATCACCGTATGAAGTACATGTACATATTGACTACCATCTGAACTGAAGTACATGTACATATTGACCACTATATATACATATCATATGAAGTACATGTACATATTGATCACCATATGAAGTACATGTACATATTGACTACCATCTGACATGTACATATTGACCACTATATATACATATCTGAACTAAAGTACATGTACATATTGACCACTATATATACATATCATATGAAGTACATGTACATATTGACCACTACACTACATATGGACTCATGTACAATAAATGTAATACTATATTAAAACATATAATTACTATTATTAATTTATTTAGTTTATCTTACTATAGTTTACATTGGCTTCATCTTCTCTTGGTTTAATACATATTCTACTCTACTCATCACAGAGGGGGCACATCCTGTCCTTGCAACCACTTATATGGATATTATTTCAATATCCTAACTCATCTTTACACCTACTGTTTCCTCTACTATACGTTTTGATATATGGATGAATTGACTAACTTCTGTCTCAAACCATTCATACGGTCTGCCAGTGCAAATTTAATTAACCAAGATGGCTATGGAATTGAAAATTTATTTAGTTTAGACCCTACAGAAAATAAGAGAGGTTTTCAAATGGAAAGATTTATGAGACCTCCGGTGTCAGTCAACATAAATTTCATAATTCCCATTTGTATTACTCACATAGTTATTTGTCTTGGCTTGAAGGATAATGACAAATGCAAGTTAGAAGTATTGGTACCTAAATATGACACTACATTATTTGATAAAACCTCTCCTAGTCAAATTTTCTGTGGTTCTTTTGTATTAACTGCCACTCAATCGCCAATCATGCTAAATTACTCAGGTTCCCATAAAGAGAGACAGCAGCTGGCCTTTCATTTTCCTAATAAGGTAGTGGGAAGCCAAATTTATGACAAGTTGCTTAGCCAACAGATTACATCTCAGCCTCTCAACTCAATCAACAAATTAACCACTGCTAGTGGAATAACATTATCATTCACACAGTACATCAGCCCTAGAGCTTTTGCCATTAAGTTCCTCGAAGTATGGGGAATTCCAAGTAAAAATTGCACAAGACAGGATATGATGTGTTTTCAAAGAACAAAGCATGTTTTATTAGACTTATTAGCTAAACAATCTCTTTCCTCAGCTATTTCCTCTACATCATTTTATAATGCTAGTAGCTGCTTTGATGAAACCATTAAATCTAACTGTGTGGATATCAATTCTATGAATGTAACATACACTCAACGTAGTAAGGGAACGAATGATGTAGACATTGTAAACACAGTTGAACCATCTCCAAGATCATCCGTTTCATCTACAAAATCGCAAATTTTATCTGAATTTTTAGATGAATTAACATACGATGTAATGATCATTCCAATGTTGCTTCCTTCAGGACATTATGTGGATCAATCGACAATTGATAAATGTAAAGAAACTGATTTGCTATATGGCCGTCTCCCTAGTGATCCATTCACCGGTGTGCAGTTTACTGAGTCATATAAACCACAGTTTTGTGCTCATTTGAAAGCAGAAATAGATAAATTAGATAGCTCCAGTTTGTCTGTGGCTGGTAGAACTGTTGGAACTGCTGAAGACATAGTAAAACACAGAGACCTAATTAGTATGTTATGAATAATTATTCACTGCAAAAATGTTATTAAGACTGTCTTTTTTCTTTGTTCATGCATGTATGCTGTGTAGGTCATAAGAGAAATGTATCCGAGTGTACTAATTTTCAGAGTACTTCTAATAGTCAATCAAAGAAGCCTTGTTTAGAGACTTCATCAGGTTTTTGCAACGAATAGTTTGTGATGCTAGCATACATTTCTCTCTTCTAGATTTTCAGAAGCAAACCAGTAGTGATAACAATTATGAAAAAATTAAAAAAGGCTCTAAATTGATTAGGACTCAAGAAAAACTCCCTAGCTCTTCCGATATCATAAAAGACAGGAAGAAAGATCACCAACATGAGATGACTCTTCAAACAAGTTTGGATGAAGCATTAAGATGTCTTTATCATACATAAAGTTAATCTAAGGGAATTTTCCTGCAGGATGAGTGTTCCTTTGATACTGGCTGGTAGAAACCTTGTGTAGACTGATATAATTTTATCACATAATTGCTTGTGCTAACTGCATCATAATATTGCTATCTATTAATACTAATCAGATTTAATCCTTAATGGTTTTCTGGACTTGTTAAATGGTTAGTGCATACAAGGCTGACCCAGTAAGTGGTGGGCAGGCAGGCCACTCTCAAGTACAAAGACAAAACTACTTCACAGAGTAAGTAATGAACTTGTGCTTGGGTGGGATATCCTGGACTAATGCTTCTACTGTTCATTGGTGTATAGATTAGGGTATGGCTTGAACCACAGCTGGTATGTAGGATGTACCCCTAATCTACCCAACTACTGCCCTCTGTTTTCTTAGTCTTGATACTCCATGGTCTGGTTTATGTAATGCTTTTATGTACTTGAATAAACTAGTGCATGTAAACAGCCATTAGCTATACCAGAGTCTCACATGATCTAGCTGTATGTATCATGAGGCACAGACATTTTCATTGCTGCTTTCACATTGAAGAATATAATTTTATATTCTTTTTGAGTTGTATGTATTCTGGCTCTGAATGGTAGTTATGTAACAGCAAGCCATATGAAGAGTAACAAGGAAAAACATTCCAGTCTATGCGATTGATATTTTTACCACCTTTCTACTGCTCACCAAGTTCCATCAAACGGATGCCGATATTTAAATAAACACTTTTAGACATGTGCATATTGCATGTTCATTTTGTATGTATACATATATATATGTACTTTCGCATTAAATACTAGCCAAGTGTTCATTTATTACAGCAATATATTGCCCATATAATTGGAATTTTAATGTCATACTTCACATGACCACACTGCGACTTGAAAGAGAAGCTAATTAAGTTATAAGCTGTTGAATAGAATTGAATTTCTGTTGTTGTTAATGATATAATTCAGTCAGAATGTTAAAATTCCAGTTAAAAAATAAGTGCCTTATTTACAAAAAATAATATTATCTTCATTTATTTAAAAGTAATTAACACTCTCTGGGCCTCTAGATACTTAAAGAAGACTTAAGAGTTCTGTTGTATAAGCTAAAGTCATATAGAACATTATGAATATGATTGAAGAAGCTACACAGATCAATTGTTTATGTGTGTATGTATATTAGATAAGCAAATGATTGATTAGGAACAGTCTCTAATGCTCATTTTAAGAACAATGGGAATACTCCAGCCTTAATCTTGCTGTGTAAACAAGCAAATTGGACGATCAAAATGCGACTTGAAATATAATACTGTATGTAGAAACATTAATTACATTAAGACTATACACATGGTATATACATGTATATCATAATTATTGTGTTAGAAAATGTGAAATTATGAACAGGTGGCCTCTAGCTTGATCCCGCCTAACTACAAGCTAGTTACAGGTGGTGTGGTCAGTACGCTAATGGCTATGAGTAATAACCCTTGCCCTGTGATGTACCAACATTGATTTGCATCACCACATTATGTATATACATGTACATTTGTTTGGTTCGTTAGTAATGTAAATAAAGCTTAGCTATAATGTTAAAAATAGTGTTTTGTAACAGTATATGTTATAATTGCAAACAATGCACAATTGTATCACAATTAAAAATATTATAGCATGGAATTGGGACACCTTACAAAGCTAAACAACTCATTAGCATTCATTGGCACATTGTTTCCATAAGGTATTTGTACAAGAGGATTCCTTGCATCTGACACCAATACCTGTTAATTGGGACATGTCAAATAACAATCCTTTGGAATGCATGTATTAGCTCATTAGATCAATCAGCACTTAAAGAGGCTAACTGATTAGAAAGTAAATATTGGCACATAATAAAATTAGAACTATGGAAAGGAGCATTGGATTCACATATACATAGGCATATCATGCACTATGTGGCGGCTTGCTATACAATATAGCAAACTGACAAACTCATCGATTTATCCTTGCACTAAAATGTTGATTGTATAAGTTAATGTAAGCTGCATACATACAGATATGTACATTTGTGTACATGTGGCAATACATATAATTATAATTGCTTCATGGATAATGCTAATTACTAAAGTACATGCGTTGTCATTTCCAAGCTCCATACACAGTAAATCGAAAACAAATATACCGCCCCTTCAGTTCCTTTAGCTGCATTCCAGCAGCCTTTAAATGGAGTTGTGTATGGACTTAGATATTTAAATTTGTTTATGGTGAACAGTATTACATACTATATATATTACATGTTAAATATATATTATTATTAATATATTGTGTTAATATTATTATTCATTAATTAAGTCAGTAGGGTGTTTTGTGAACAAACTTGTGGTATATCTATTGGCTTCATCTCTTAGCTGTTGGGAAGAGAGCTAGAAGGTTTCTGTTGCTACTGAAGGGCAGGTGATTCCATCATGTATAGTTAATTGAATGTGATGACCACAAATGTCTGGCTTTTGCCCTCCAGTAAAATTTAATTATCTCTCTTGGCACTGTACTTAAGAAGAGATGTTTATAAGTGGCTTGCACTTCAGATTAAATGTATATTTGGTATAGTCACATCTCACATGTACTCTTAGGGTACTTACATACAAGAAACATAAACATATACTTTGTTGTGAATGTTTTGGTCAACCATGCACCACCAAACAAAGTAGCAACAAAGAGCTTTAATACTCATTCATATAGTAGTTCCAGATCATTATCCACAAGTACGTATACTTCAACATGTTTGAGCAATCTTACTAGTGTGATAAGTGGAGTGTGTTCTTTAAATCATTGTTTTACAACTGTATGGGTGTAAAGGCCTATATAGGTCATCACTTGTTACAAGATAAATTTTGTGTAGGTTTCAAAGTATGGATAAGGAATAATTATGAAGCTGTCTATCTGCTATCAATAAAGAAGCCACTCTACATCATCATAGATATTATTTATGCATTTACATGAATGGATAATTATTATATAATTTTAATGAGGCTGTATGCATTTTAGCCTATATAGTATCATCTCGCTATTTTACTCAAGTTCATATGGCTTAGTGCGTAGTTCTTAGAATCCTGGATCCTGGGTTCACAATAGTGTTGTTCAAGTTAACTATAACTAAAACCCCTTTTAGTAAGCCATTGTGACTTATAGTTAACTAAAGTGTTAACTAAATTACAAGTTTACTGTAGTAATTGTAACTAAAATGAAAATTGCCCATCAGTAGACACATAACTAAAAGGAAATCCCTTATAGTATGCCCCATATACTAGACTGAGAACCAGGCAAATATAACTAACTAAAAGTAGTTGCTATTGTCAAACTAAAACAACACCAGTACAAAACCTTTCCAGACGGTGAATTTGAAGTATAATTCTCCATTAGTAAAAAATAAAGTAATAGTAGTCTTTATTATTATTATTATTTACTTTCATACAGATTGATTATTGCCATATATAGCTTGAATGCTCCCATCAAAGAGATTTTACACATAAATATATATATAATTATAATACAATTCTTCTCTCTATGCAGGAGCTAAAGTTTTGTTATCAGTGAAATATGCATGGATACATAAGTCTGTGTGAAATAATTATAATAATAATTTATTCACATCATAATAATATACACAAGCACTTACTAATACCGGATGCAGTGGTAAGAAACCTTATAAATACCACTATGGCACTCTATGAAAGCCCACCCAAAGAGCGATAGAGCAGAACGAAGCTCAGTTTCAGCTCAGAATCCTTACAGTGAGCTATCTGCAAATCAAAACTTTGCAGCAACGTACTTTTTCCCAATATAATAGCCAACACTACAGGAGCTTTCTCAGTCTGTTGTTTTCCAAAGTGTGAACACTTTGCAAGGACAAGGAACTGTTAAGTGTGATCTGTACAGAGATAAGAGTCCGAGCAAGTGCGGAGAAGGCATTGGAGTGTGAATAAACTTTGTAGTAGCTTGTGTTTGAAGCCACATAAGCAAGAGAAGCTTACACAAGTTAGGCGGGATGTCAGCAACAACTGTACAAGCGGTACAGACCTCTACTAGACCAATGGCAATGCCCTACATGACAGAGAACCCTGCTACTATGCAAAATTTTATGGCTGGATTTTCATCTGCACATCTTTTTCCAGGACAGTATTTCAATGTAAATGCAGCACCAGGTAGAAGAGGGGAGATGTCTCCAGCAGGTTTCTTTATCCCTCCTGGTCAACAAATCGATATTTCTGCAACTTACTCACCTGTAGCTCATTATCCACCATTCATCAGTGATCAAAAGTGAGTATCACATATCAAATATGTAGGTGTACTATCACTCAAGCATGCATGTATTTCTTTGTAGAAGTACGACTAATTTGTAAGAGTGGAAATGTAATAGTATAGTGCGTGGTCGTAGTCACACACCAATACTAATTCCGCATGCCATTCCTCCTAAATGTATTAACGCTAAATATCCGACCACAAGGGCCCTTTCAACAAACACAGAAGGAAAAGAGCGAGTAGACAACCAGAATCATGGCTAAAGATGTTTCAGAAATTGCTAAAATACTGAGAGAATCAGTAATCAGTCTGTCTAGCCTCCTGTTGGTGTGCGTAGTTTAATATTATACTTACTAAATGTTGACCGTATATTTATTGTTCTTTCTTTTCTTTCTTCCTTTAGACCAGCCGTCCCACAAGATCAACGAGACATCGCCAATGCTCTACTCCAACTTAACGCCAGTTCAGGCTCGAGCACTCCTCAGGCCTCTACTCCGACCTCCACCTCCATAAGTAAGCTGAACGGCTTCCCAGAGGAAGAACAACAGACAGACCTTCTACAAGCCCTGAAGCAAAATTTTATTCACACGGATGGAGTACCTGTTTCAGGAGCTATTTCAGCCCCTTTATTCGATGGTAGACCAGGTTGTCGACAATTTGAAGCTAGATTTATTCAAGATGTCAAGCCTATATTCCATAGTGTGTCTTTGCCAAACATAACTCACTTGACAGATCCGCAAGGTGAAGTACAAATGGCTGGTGATCTCAACAGTCCTATATCAGATAAGATGTTCACAACTCCACCACCAGGTAAACAGCGTAGAACAGGAAACAAAGGTAACAATGTTTGCCAAATTTGTGGAAAGAGTTACGCACGACCATCAACGCTTAAGACACACATGAGGACCCATAGCGGAGAGAAACCATACCGTTGTGATATATGTGGAAAAGCGTTCACTCAGGCTGCCAATTTAACAGCTCATCTTCGTACCCATAGTGGTGAAAAGCCTTTTAGTTGCCCTATATGTCAGAAAAGGTTCTCCCAATCGTCGTCTGTGACTACTCATTTGCGTACACATTCAGGAGAACGTCCATATCGATGTGATTATTGTGGAAAATGTTTCGCAGACACTTCAACTTTAACAAAGCATAAACGTATTCATAGTGGTGAAAAGCCATACCGATGTAAAATTTGTAACCTAGGATTCTCACAATCTGGAAACCTTCATCGTCACATGAAAACTCACAACAATCAACATTCTCCTCAACTCAACAGCTCTGTCTAATCTTTCCCGCCTTCATCCATTCTATCACATAATAAATATACATTCCATCTCTTGTGCGTAATCATAGGAAATTGTTTGGTTCTATTTCACCACTGGGTGCAAAGGTAGATGCGATTTCTTTTTATTTTATACAAAACTTTATTTTCCATTTAGCGCAGACCATCATTCTCATTGGCATGTATTTTCGAGTTTTGCCATCCCATTGATTGTGTAATTAATCCATTCATTTTGTCTTTTCATTTTATTTATAAATTTAATCAAAATACTTCTTTTCCCAGAATTACCATTCTAAAATTTTATCATACCGCCAACCCCTCTCAATAATACATGATAATTTTATAGTTACTTCATTATTTATCATCAGTACTCACTCAAATCATCATTCATTCAATCATTCCACATAATTATTCAAATTTTGTTCGCTTCATTGTAATCCTTTGCATCATATTTCATTATTGTATCATTAATAGTATTATATTTTCGCTTTTTTTATCAAACATTTGGACTTTCAGTATCACATACTCTTACTTTACATAATTATAATTATAAAGAATAATAAAAATGTTTTATTTAAAAAAATTGGAAGCATGTAAGGATATCAAAACCGAAAAAGGCTTTAAGCACACAAACAATTGTAAAGTAATTATAATTATAAACATAACATGCTTACTCTTAACTTACATAATGTTAACTTTAAATGACTTTTAAAGTGAAAAATTATGTATGTAGTATTATATATAGATGTATTACTTGTAATTATGTATTATGATGAGTGTATAAGTTGATTATAATGTGTTAATGACATAATTAAACTACATTTATGTACACAATATCTGTGTGTAGGCTGGACCAATCCCAACATATCTAGAATATTAGGCTGTGTATAGTGTGGTAAATTGTAAAAGAGTAAACACAATGAAAACAGACACCCAGCCCTGTTCTGGCCTACTACTATTTTAGTTGACATAAAAGAGACTCTTACTGTTTATTAATGAAATTTATCACATAAAATGTTAAACTTCATAACGACATTAAAATTGTAAAATTCAGTCTTATTCTTATTAGGCAAGAATGTCTTCTCCTGTAGTTATAGCCGCCATTTCTATATTGATGAAATGTTGTCGATGAGTTCTCATGTGTCGATTTAAGTTTCCAGATTGTGAGAAACGAGCCTCACATATCTTACATTGGTATGGTTTTTCCCCAGTATGGGTACGATAATGCTTTGTGAGAGTAGAACTGTCGGCAAAACCTTTACTACAGACATTGCATTTATATGGCCTATCGCCGGAATGGGTTCTCATGTGAGTAGTGACAGACGAAGACTGAGAAAATCCTCTATGACAGACAGAACACTTGAATGGTTTCTCTCCACTGTGTATACGTAAATGTGCTGTTAGATTGGCTGCTTGTGTGAAAGACTTTTGACATATGGAACATTGGTAAGGTTTCTCTCCTGTATGAGACTTCAAGTGTGATCGTAAAGTTGAAAGACGTGCATAAATTTTTCCACATATGTGGCAAGAGTTACTTAGGTCCTGTGTTGTTACAGGTAGGTAAGGCCAACCTGGATGCCAACAAGGATATGTCATTAACTGTGAAGATTGCGTGGGTGGGCTGGTAGCTGAGATTGCAGGTTGCTGTGGTAATGCTGCAGCCAACACCTCTTGTCTGTTGCTTATGGCCTCACTGTCTCCTTTTTGTGATGATGTTTTGCTTTGGTCTTGCTGGATAGATGTCGAGATAGCTGTCGGGAAAAAATAGTTTCTGCAAAATGGAAAGAATAATATTCAATGTACAATTAATTAAGCAGTGATATTTTATAATATACACAGTTTTTTTTTGTTGAAAAACAACAAAAAAAAAGTAAATAATAACAAATTTCCATTACTTTAGTTGCTGTATGGGACTGGAGAATGGAGGGGTAGAGAGAGCATAAGCGGTATTGCTAGGAGAAGGCATATTGTCCAGTGACAGAGGCGAGTAATAAGTATAGCCCCTGCATTCAGAGAACTGTTGTTGCTGTGCTTGAAATTGTGCAGTGGAAACCATGTACCGATGGCTGACACACTGAAATGGCACTGTTGATAGATTCCCACTAGCTCCTAAACTGGATTGAGCTCCTACAAAGACTGTTGCAGCTACAGGAGTAGACATATCTTGGCTTCAGAATTCGCAAAGATAAAAAAAAAAAACAATCTCTGTACTAAAGTGAAACAGTACTTCGTAACGTCAAACACCAGTTTTTATATTGCCTCAAGAAGCAACAAGTAGGAAAAATGACGCGCTAGTTACAGCTATGCATACAACCCTTTGGCTCACATAGAGACTGTTAGGTCGTGCTAAAGATTCATAAAGAAGGTGCAAGTCACAAAGTCCTTTCATCTCTCTTGATAGATATAATCTTTAAATCAAAACTTGTAATCTTGTAGAATGTATCAAACCGAAACACCATCAGTCGAACAAGAAGCCGACGACCTCACAAAAATTGCTTCAATAGAGCCATGTCTTTACTCGTACGCAGTGGTAGGTCTTATTTAGACAGGATCAATGAACACAGATAAAAGACAAATAGATAACAAATAAATATATAGTGAATATCAATAAAATAGTTTATAAAGTGACGTTGACTTAAAACAATATTGTATTGATTGTAATTGCAAAGAAAACATGTTTAACAAACAATAACTAATAATGATTAAACACAACTGTGTGTATATATGTACATGTACAAACACAAACATTCATAACACATATATATGTATGTATACATAATCATATATACACATGTATAATATTGTATATGTGTACATATATGTAATAGTACCAATATATTGTTAAACAATAATTATTCATTATTATCACAATTAATTAAATAAATTTTCATTATAATTATATATATAAATAAACCCACAAAACACAGTCGTCATTCTGTCTTCAATTGTGTTTAAAAAATGTCATTCCTAACCAATTTAATATGAAGAAATATATAAGCAGAGGAACTGATAGAGTGATTAGCATACTGTAGTAACAAAGACCTGGACTGAACGCAACCTGCAATGTAGATCTATATGTAATACTGTTTCATTTGCATTGTGTTCTGTTACGGTACCCACCTCATTACTGGCACCCCAACAACTTGTTAATCCCCATAGTGTCCCACCAGTGAAAAGCAAAACACTAGAGAGCAATATATACCCTCTTGTTGAACTCATTCTCTAATTATCCGTATAGACTACTGAAAAAAGCAAAATTAATCACCCACGTGTTGTAAAATGAGCAAGAAGACCAAGAAGACCAAGACAGCAGTAGAAAAGGAGAAGGAGGAGGAGGAAGAAGAAATGGGGGAAGAAGAAAAGGAAGAAGATTCATCAGAAGATGATGACAGTGATAATGGAGTTTCTGATTTGGTCAGTACACATTATCTCTTTGTATAAAAATAATTATTGATAATCCTTTGTAGGAAGATATACAGATCAATTTTGAAGCGAGTAGTATATCAGAGAAAGACTATCATGGAGTAAAAAGACTTTTACAACAGGTGTGTGTAAAGAATCGTATATTAAACTGAACATTGCTTGAGGTAGTCTCGTTCCCAAACTCATTCTGGAATGCTGGTATCGGGATTGTCACTTTGTAATAATTGGTAATTTGATATATCAAGACTGAAAAATTAATACAGGATTACATTACCTAATAGAATTTACTATAGTGTTGAAATACAATCGTTTTGTGAGTTGCCGGCCGATATGCCCATGTAATTACATATCACAGATTCATAGCAGTTTCAAACTATTGATTTACATGTGGTAGTTATTATTAGTTAATTAACTAAAATAGTACGTTCATGATGAGTTGGCACCTAATTGTGTCTGTGGATGAATTGGTACGTGTGGGTGTACTTATATAATGAAGTAATGCATAGTTAATGATAGTGGTGTCAACTCTTGATGTGAATATACTGTTCGAAGGTTTCAGTTAGCAAACTAAAAATGCCATAATTGGGCAATTTTCATTTTATTTTTTATTACAGTAGATATATAATTTAGTTACAATCTAAAAGTAATATTTTCAGTTATAGTTAATAACGATCACCCCTCAAGCAAGATTTAGAAAATATTGTTTTAGTTTGATATGAATGACTACTTTTAGTTATAACTATAATATGCCTGGTTTCTCGTTAGTTATAATTAATTATAATAATGTTAGGCTTACTTACTAAAAGGGTTTTAGTTTTAGTTAACTAACTAAAAGTGCCCATTATTGGCCAATTTTTAGTTATAGTTATTACAATAGACTTGTAATTGAGTCTTAGTTTAGTTAACTAAAAGTCACAATCCCCTTACTAAAAAGTGCTTTAGTTATAGTTAACTAAAACAACACTATTAAAAATCTACATTATTGATTACTTATACATAATTCGCTACCTAATCTATTGACCAATCAAATCGCTTTGTGAATTACAGGTTTTTCCAAAGGCTCCTGTTGATATTTCTGATATTACTGATTACATAGTAAAACAAGAGAATCTTGGTAGTGTTATTAAGGTACGTTGTAATGTGGAGAGTATGATTGTACATTTAACCTATCTGAGACCAAATTGTGCATAGACACAAAAATGCAAAGGTCATTCACATTCACTATGACCTCAAAAAAATGTTCATAACTTGGCTTTGGAATGTCCAATAATCTTTTTACCAATACCATTTTCATATAATTATCCTTCCCATTCTTTTTTGTGTGTTAAATTTCACTACATTGCTTCATTGTTGAGTTACAGTATAGTCATCATATATTATTATAATTATATAAATTAACTTCGTGGAAAGTAATCATAGGAATTCCTCAATGACCCATAATTACAGGTCGTGTGTGTGTGTTCAAAACTTATGACCTCAGTATAATTACTTTGGAAAGCATATGTTGATGTCTGCCAAAGTACATTAAAATCTATAAATTTCAGTTTAATTACCCTGAAAAGCATGTGTTGAATATTACCCATAGTAGTATATATGTGTGTATTTAAATCTATGAATCTATAATGACCTCAGTTTAATTACCCTGAAAAGCATGTGTTGAATATTACCCATAGTAGTATATATGTGTGTATTTAAATCTATGAATCTATAATGACCTCAGTTTAATTACCCTGAAAAGCAGAGATATAATATGTTGGTAATTGACCCAAAACTACACATATACATGTACATAATGAGCTTAGTTCAACTACCTGAGTTGTAAAAGTGTGTTGCACTAAACCCACTTTGATTCAATGTATGTATTGATTCAATGTATGTATTGATTCAATGTATGTTGTATTGATTCAATGTATGTATTGATTCAATGTATGTATTGATTCAATGTATGTATTGATTCAATGTATGTATTGATTCAATGTATGTATTGATTCAATGTATGTATTGATTCAATGTATGTTGTATTGATTCAATGTATGTTGTATTGATTCAATGTATGTATTGATTCAATGTATAGTCATGTACAGTACCTGACTTACATATTATGATGGAGCTACACTTTAATAAGGTGATAGTCAATTGTACTTCTAAGTAGTACTATAGTACTACTTTGTACTGTAATCATAGTTATGTGTGAATTCCCTTTACATTTTTGTGATAAAATAGTACTATGGTGTAATACTGTGTAGTACATTCAAAGTACAGTGTACTTCACTCACAATGTACACTGTAGTCAATGGAAGTACAGTGATAGCATCTAAACTTAATAATCTCAGGTACTGTGTGTCTATGTGCACTAGATACAAAGTTTAAACATGTGACGCATAATTCACGCCTTATGTATATGTACGTGTACTTGTACATATACAACATGTATGGTGTATGTGCATGTACGTATACATGTTATGTGTACGTGTACATGTATAATGTGTACATGTTAATTGCAATATATGTACATGTACATATATAACATGTATAGTGTATGTACATGTTACATGCATGTACGTGTACATGTTATGTGTACATGTACTTGTATAATGTGTACATGTTAATTGATATGTAACATATACAAGTGTATGTACATGTTACATGCATGTATGTGTACATGTTATGTGTACATTTATAATGTGTTGATGGTATGTGTATTAGGGCTGGGATGAAGGTAGAAAAACAACCTTCGAAGCTTCGTCAGCAAAAATGAACGAACCTTCGAAGGTTCGCACGTGTTATTATCAATGTTGCTCTTACCTTGTTTGGCAATATAATGCCTCCAAAACTGGATTATTGCTTTATAATAAGTAGTAGTCTTGTTCCTGTCACTATTTCTACTTGGATTTAGCATCGCTTGAATGAAAATTTAGGCAGAAACAGCCAACAACTCAGCCTCAACTTTTCTTGGACACACCCACAATTTTAACCACACGTTTAGATTGCAAAGTGTGCATGTGCAAACATTGAAGTGGGCGTGGCAGCGAAGCTTCGAAGGGAGAAATTTAGCTTCGAATGCGCAGTAAACGAACGAAGGTTCGAATATTTGAACCTTTTTCCCAGCCCTAATGTGTATATGTACATATATAACATCTACAAGTATATGTACATGCATAATGTGTTCATGCGAGGTGTGTACATGTACAGGTGTATGTACATGCATAATGTGTACATGACAAGTGTACAATGTATTGATTACAATATCAACCATAGTTTATTTAATATCAAATGTTTATTAAATCATGTAATATTATTCATAGCACTCATCGATTGTATAATTATCGAGTTGATAAGATCAAAGTTTATAGAACCTTATGTATAGCTAAAATTTATTTTTTATTACCTCAATACAATCATAATTACATTGTGTACTTACATTGTGTATTGTCTACTTACATTCATTGTGTACTTACATTGTGTACTTACATTGTGTACTTACACTGTGTACTTACATTGTGTACTTACACTGTGTACTTACATTATGTACTTACATTGTGTACTTACATTGTGTACTTACATTGTGTACTTACACTGTGTACTTACATTGTGTACTTACATTGTGTACCTATATTAGCTTATCTTTAAATACTAGTATATTAGTGGGTATACTGTCGATAACCATTAGGAACAGTATATATACAAGGATTAGAGATATATTGTGATGGGGTGTGGTCAAATGAGGAGTATTTTGTGAGTAGTGTGATGATCCCACTATGTATTGACATACTCTCGGGTTGTTTACTATAAAGCCATTTTCATATTGTTAAGTAAGCTGTAAATCAATGAATTGTTAAGCTAACAACACTAACATACTATCATAAACCTCTATTACTACCTTCAACCAACAGCCCCTAGTCTTAGCTACTTCCTTCAATCTTATTCTAATGTCTTTGATTACCAGCTCTTAGACTAGTGACTACCATCAAAATAAACTCCATACAGCCCCTAGTCTTAGCTACCCCCTTCAATCTTAGTCTAATGTCTTTGATTACCAGCTCTTAGACTAGTGACTACCATCAAAATAAACGCCATACAGCCCCTAGTCTTAGCTACCCCCTTCAATCTTAGTCTAATGTCTTTGATTACCAGCTCTTAGACTAGTGACTACCATCAAAATAAACTCCATACAGCCCCTAGTCTTAGCTACCCCCTTCAATCTTAGTCTAATGTCTTTTGACCTAGCTACTAAGAGACTAAGAGTCACACAGTGTATTGTGATTCGTGAATATTGTTCACATTTTCAATAAATATCTCAAATATGAATTTGTGATTTTATAATTACCAGTTTAATAAACCTGTAGATATGTGTGGAGGATGATCTATTGACAAACAATGAAAGTAAGAAGGAAGAGGAGGAAGAGAAGGAGGAAGAAGACATTCTTGGAGTTACTACAGTCTTACTAATGTCTCATATTGAAGTGAGTTCCGTGTTGTAGTGGCAGTTTTGTGTTTATTATAATTCAGTTATAATTAATTGAGTTAATTGAGTTAATTGAGTTAATTAATTGGTTAACTAATTAAAAGGGAAGCTGAGTAATTTAATTATTTAAGGGTTGGTTAACTAACTAAAAGTGCCCATCTTCTTCTTCTTCTCCGGAACCTTTTCCCGCCAGTTTGCAGGGTCGGCTGCCTGGATCCTCTTCCTCCAGCGTTTCCTGTCTTGGGCGTCATCAGGTGTTATCTTCAGGATTTTCAAATTATGAAAATCCTAAAAGTGCCCATTATTTCTTTATAATAATTAATTATAGTTATTACAGTAGACCGAAAATTTTTTTAGTTAACAATGCCTTAATAAAATGTGTTGTCTAACACATACTGTATATATGATCTTTTTCAGAATATTCGGGGTGGTATAAAGCAGCTGTCATCTTTTCTTTTATCCCAATGTAAAGAACACAGCAGTCCAACTATCTACAAAGGCTTTAATGATATACTATTAGACTCTAGACACAGAGTGGCTATTGTAATCCACGAGAGGTTCCTGAATATTCCAATAGAGATAGGACTACCTTTATTAAAATGCTTAAGGTAAATTGAAATGGTTCTTGAAATTTCCAGGACCCCTGTATTAACATGGTTATACCTTAAACCCTTTTGTAAAGTTCCAATAGAGATACAATGTAGGACCACCTTTATTAAAATGCTTAAGGTAAATTGAAATGGTTCTTGAAATTTCCAATAGAGATAGGACCCCTGTATTAACATGGTTACCTTAAACCCTTTTGTAAAGTTCCTGAATATTCCAATAGAGATAGGACCACCTTTATTGAAATTAGCCATTTTGAATATTATAAAGGGGATTTTCCCTTTTTCATGTTAGCATAACAAAAGGACTTGTAGGAGGTTGTTAACAATGAATAGAACATTATGTACGTCATTGTTCGAAGATGGTGATAGGATACAATATTGCAGAATAATGATATGAAATTTTAACTATAAAAATTGTTCTAATCAATATTAATTATTATCTACAAACTAGACTAATTCACAAGGATGCAGTGGGTGTGGTTTGTCATAAATCCTGACATGTTTGAGTATCGATGCAGTGAGGAATTCTACCTGTACCTGTAGTTCCAGCTCCTTTTTTCAAAATTTATCTTACATGCTTTCTTCATGTTGGAATATGTTATAAAGTATTTGAAACTATATCTTCAATATGAAGAAAGCTTGTTGTAGACTATGCTCATTGTTACACTTTGGAATGTAGTCCAATATGGGGGCAAGTTAATGAAAACATCACACATTGTGACAGGTCTATTATCCACTTAATAATTATAATATATATATGACGTGTAACTGTCATTTACTCCTCAAAAGGTAGTGACTGAACGGAAAGAGTACTTTCATGACAGTATGAATATTGTTACCATTGCATTATATTTTATGTATACGTAATAATAATAATTAATATTTATTAATTTTATAATACATATGTAGGGATGAAATAAGAAAGCATTTGAAGGTATGTGTATGTGTTTATAGAAAGCTGATTAATGTTATCTCTTTCCTCAGACCAAAGAACCTACTCATTATGTATTCATAACACGATCATATGAAATGTGTTTACCTTCGTTTGAAAACAGAAGTGGACGAAAGAGAGAGAGAAAGGGGAAGAGAAAGCACACAAGTGAGGACGTGTCTCAAATTGTAATGGAGTTTCAAGAGCTGGAATACTTACAGAAGGTACAGGCACCAAATAATACATTATTAAAAGTCATTCACATTCACCATGACCTCAGAAAATACTTTAGTTTGGAATGACCAACAATCTTTTATCAACACATTATCCTTCCCATTTTTTGTGTATGTCAACCATAGCTTCATTATTGAGTTACAGTATAATCATGTATTAACCTTATGACATTAAACTATACATATAAAATCACCACATCCTAATTTTGAAATTGTTGTGAATATGAACAGATTAAAAGCTTGAGGTGAGGTGTGTGCATATTAGCTCAAATGCTGATACAGTACAATGTTTCTCAAGTAGTAGAAACAATCATGATTTCTGTCCAACATGGTACTCTCTCTCTCTCTCAGGAGACAGTTCTTTCATTCACCTATCCAATTGATAGTGACACAGTGTATGGTGGAAAATGGAGGTTTGAAGACAACCCAATGGTTCCACACAGAACAGTGTTTGTGATTGATAAGAAATATTTTAATGACAGTATAGACGAACTTCCACAAATACAATATTAATATGTATTATAGTAAACAGCAACATGTATAGCTCATACAATATTAATATGTATTATAGTAAACAGCAACATGTATAGCTCATTGATATTTTAGTTTTTCAGATTTCATGCTTTTCTTCGTTTATTTGCATTTGATATTTGTTTCTCTAACTCCTCTACTCTTTTTCTTAACGATGCTATTTCTCTTTCTGATTCTATCTTTGCTGCCTGTAACTTCTGAAGATAACAATAAATATATATATAATTATAGATAACAATCATTATACATGCAAATGTATGAGATACCACTCCTATATCAAAATGATATTATTTACTAGTACTGTACTATGTTTTATCACTTTATTTTGACCAAAACCTTGGTTTAAAAAAACAAAAAAAAAAACAGCGTTAGCGTCTACTTGGATGAAACAATTATAAAGAACTCCTTGGGGACTAGTGGAAGTGTCTTTAGTATTGAAGTGTTCTTTATTCAGAGGTAATTTAATACAAGAATGTATTGTATTGGGAGAGACAAATATCCCTTAGTATGGAGGTCATTTAATACATGAATCAGAGATAATACGTAGTATGTATTATCTCTGCAAGAATGTATTGTATTGGGAGAGACAAATATCCCTTAGTATGGAGGTCATTTAATACATGAATCAGAGATAATACGTAGTATGTATTATCTCTGCAAGAATGTATTGTATTGGGAGAGACGAATATCCCTTAGTATGGAGGTCATTTAATACATGAATCAGAGATAATACGTAGTATGTATTATCTCTGCAAGAATATTGTATTGGGAGAGACGAATATCCCTTAGTATGGAGGTCATTTAATACATGAATCAGAGATAATACGTAGTATGTATTATCTCTGCATGAATGTATTGTATTGGGAGAGACGAATATCCCTTAGTATGGAGGTTTAGAGGTCATTTAATACATGAATGTATTGTATTGGGACAAAGATAAGTATCCTTAATTCATATTGTCCTTTATCAGAGGTTCTACTGCAATCATTAGCAGAGCAATGGACCAAGGGAATCATACAAGGCTCTTTCAATTACATACAATATTGTGTCTATTTACGTACTCTTCTGTAAATGTCAGAGTTAACAGAGGAGGACTGTGCTTGTGTTTTAGTATTTTGTTTCTGCAATTTTAACAGTTTAGCATCGTACTAAAAATAGAAAACTTAATAGATAAATATTATGATATATATAACTAAAGGAAGGACAGTAGATGAATGATGAGTGGATAGATAGATAGATGGATAAATAGATAGATAGATGGATAAATAGATAGATGGATAAATAGATAGATAGATAGATGGATAAATAGATAGATAGATAGATGGATAAATAGATAGATAGATGGATAAATAGATAGATAGATAGATAGATAGATAGATAGACAGATAGATAGATGAGTGAATGGATCAATTAATACCGGATATATTAAGATAAATAGATGGAATTCGATGGATATTAAATGGATGAATAGATGACTTGATACTGGATATAGATTACATAGATAGATAAAATCACAGATGTATAGATAGATGGATAGATAAATATGAGCAGAAGGTGAGCAAATATGTTTACTTCAAGTCTCAATTTAATTATTTCGGTATGTTTATCTCTCTCAACATCTGATAATTGTTTTTGTAATTGTCGTATATCAGAAGACTTATCTTGAATAGTCTTATCTAAAGACTCGATCTCTTTACGCACTAAAGAAACAAGAATACAGCAACTGTAACTTAAACATCTTTTAGTAAAAGTTTAATTAACTCTAACTAAAAACTAAATCATAGGACTAACTAATTATAACTATAAGAAAATTATCCAATAATGGGCACTTTTAGTTACCCTTTCAGTAAGCCTAATTTACAATTATCATTCCATAACTAAAAGTGGTCATTATGTATTTTCAGACTCAAATTTGCCATCTTTAGTTTATATAAATGACACATCTCTTGCTTCTACAAAATACCACTGATGATAGCGGCAAAGATTTTTTTTACTTCTAACATTCATTTTGAAGAGGTTTACATATGCACGAATGAGGAGCATGTGCCCATCACCTCTCCCCCAAAATTCTGTCATCTTTGCTATACTTATGAATTGTGGTAACTCTTGTGTGCCTATTTCAACAATAATACATTGTCACATTCAACATGACCTCAGTAAAATGTTTATAGCCAAAGTTTCAAATGACCAACAATCTTTTTACCTGGACAATTTTCATATAATTATCCTTCCCATTCTTTTTTTGGGTATATCAAATATCAATCCATTACTTCATTATAGAGTTACAGTATAATCATGTATTAACCTTATGACATTAAACTATACACTGTAGTACATATAAATTACAGTATAATCATGTATTAACCTTATGACATTAAACTATACACTATAGTACATATTAGTTATTGAGTTACAGTATAATCATGTATTAACCTTATGACATTAAACTATACACTATAGTACATATAAATTACAGTATAATCATGTATTAACCTTATGACATTAAACTATACACTATAGTACATATAAGTTATTGAGTTTCAGTATTAACATTATGACATTAAACTATACCTATAGTACATATTAGTTATTGAGTTACAGTATAATCATGTATTAACCTTATGACATTAAACTATACACTATAGTACATATAAATTACAGTATAATCATGTATTAATCTTATGACATTAAACTATACACTATAGTACATATAAATTACAGTATAATCATGTATTAACCTTATGACATTAAACTATACACTATAGTACATATAAATTACAGTATAATCATGTATTAACCTTATGACATTAAACTATACACTATAGTACATATAAATTACAGTATAATCATGTATTAATCTTATGACATTAAACTATACACTATAGTACATATAAATTACAGTATAATCATGTATTAACCTTATGACATTAAACTATACACTATAGTACATATAAATTACAGTATAATCATGTATTAACCTTATGACATTAAACTATACACTATAGTACATATAAATTACAGTATAATCATGTATTAACCTTATGACATTAAACTATACACTATAGTACATATAAATTACAGTATAATCATGTATTAACCTTATGACATTAAACTATACACTATAGTACATATTAGTTATTGAGTTACAGTATAATCATGTATTAACCTTATGACATTAAACTATACACTATAGTACATATAAATTACAGTATAATCATGTATTAACCTTATGACATTAAACTATACACTATAGTACATATTAGTTATTGAGTTACAGTATAATCATGTATTAACCTTATGACATTAAACTATACACTATAGTACATATAAATTACAGTATAATCATGTATTAACCTTATGACATTAAACTATACACTATAGTACATATAAATTACAGTATAATCATGTATTAATCTTATGACATTAAACTATACACTATAGTACATATAAATTACAGTATAATCATGTATTAACCTTATGACATTAAACTATACACTATAGTACATATAAATTACAGTATAATCATGTATTAACCTTATGACATTAAACTATACACTATAGTACATATAAGTTATTGAGTTTCAGTATTAACATTATGACATTAAACTATACACTATAGTACATATTAGTTATTGAGTTACAGTATAATCGTGTATTAACCTTATGACATTAAACTATACTCATCACATCATGATTATTGAGGTAATCATGAATATGAATAGATTTTACTTACGTTGCAGTGTGGTAGAGTTTTGAACACTTTTGATTTCATTTTTATGAGCTTCTTTTATAGCTTGTAACTCATCTAATGCACTCCTCATCTGTTGACGATGTTGCTGTTCTAATTGTTCTGTTTCTTGATGTAACATTTCCAGCTGCTCTTTGAGTTCAGCATTCTCATCTTAGTACGGAGAATACCATATAATGATCTTTATAGTGTCTGCCTTATCACACATTGTACAACATTCATGCTAGTACTATATACAGGGTACAACAACATTGGCTATATGCTTACCAAATGCTTTGAACATCTGTGCAATAAGTAGTGAAACAAACAATCTACCTAGACAACACAGTTGAATGCAGCTGCTGCACACATGTTGGTGGAAGTACAGTGTTTTGATGGTTCTGATGGTTCTGTATGTTTTCTAATTTACTATGATACATATTAGACGATTATTAGTATTTATAATAAATATAGAGCTGAGAGTCAGAGTGGTCTCTCTCACAAAACAGTACCAGTGTTCTACCCAGAATATTTAGAGTGGTGGTTGGATTCTACATTGCTGTTCATCAAATTTAAACTTAATTCTGTCTTAGTAGCCTATATATGTATTATCTGAGTGTGGTTAATTCATGCTGAGTGGTGGCTATTTGAGACCAGTGTGGGCAGAACACTGAGTAGTATACCTTACCCTGGTTAACACCAAAACACTATGAGAGTTTCAGGAGCAGAGAAAATTTTAAGAAATCAAAAATATTTCCTATTTCATAGTGCGGTATACCCAAATTTTAATGCATTTTTATGTAATATGAACAATTTCCAGATAGCCTACATTGGGTCTGAGAACAATTTCTACATTGGGTCTGAGAACAATTTCTAGATAGCCTACATTGGGTCTGAGAACAATTTCTAGATAGCCTACATTGGGTCTGAGAACAATTTCCAGATAGCCTACATTGGATCTGAGAACAATTTCCAGATAGCCTACATTGGGTCTGAGAACAATTTCTGGATAGCCTACATTGGATCTGAGAACAATTTCTAGATAGCCTACATTGGGTCTGAGAACAATTTCTAGATAGCCTACATTGGATCTGAGAACAATTTCTAGATAGCCTACATTGGGTCTGAGAACAAGTTCCAGATAGCCTACATTGGGTCTGAGAACGATTTCCAGATAGCCTACATTGGGTCTGAGAACGATTTCTAGATAGCCTACATTGGGTCTGAGAACAATTTCTAGATAGCCTATCTGAGAACAATTTCCAGATAGCCTACATTGGGTCTGAGAACAATTTCCAGAAAGCCTACATTGGGTCTGAGAACAATTTCTAGATAGCCTACATTGGGTCTGAGAACAATTTCTAGATAGCCTACATTGGGTCTGAGAACAATTTCTAGATAGCCTATCTGAGAACAATTTCCAGATAGCCTACATTGGGTCTGAGAACAATTTCCAGAAAGCCTACATTGGGTCTGAGAACAATTTCTAGATAGCCTACATTGGGTCTGAGAACAATTTCTAGATAGCCTACATTGGGTCTGAGAACAATTTCCAGATAGCCTACATTGGGTCTGAGGCCTTTAATTTATAATAATTATTGACATACTTTCTAAGTTGCATCTCTTGTGAAGAATATCCTGTAAGTTTTTAATGATTTGATTGAGTTGATAATTATCTAATTTATAGAAAACAACACATATTAATAATAATGTGATATGTACATAGTACCTTCTGTTAGACATTTCTCTGATTGCATATAAAGATCACATCGTTTTTGAAGACTTTTCAAGTTCAGAGTCAAACTCCTGTTTTCTCTATGCAACTCAACAGTACCCTGTTTAAATTATAATTATTACTATATATATATAATTATATATTTAATACATAGATAGATAGAATGAGATATCTACATCGGCATCCATAAATACATTTGTTTTTGTATGCAATGAACAAACCTTTTCCCAAGAATCAAACTCCTTTAAAAGTTTGTCTAAATCAGAGCAAGTACTGTCATTATCGCGTGTGTCCATATCTGCTACTGCTGCATAATCCTCCATTTTGAAATTTCAGTTTCAAAATTTATTAATTTAATGATATATAATAATAATAATGATAATAATAACAACAACAACAATAACATCGTCTCACGTGACCCACGTGGCCTCCATTATCAGCCTTATGGAATCATGGATTCTTGTCCTATTTGTGGTGGAGAAGGATTTGAGAATTTAGATGGTCATTATTATTGTTTAGAATGTGGAACTCAATCACAGGTGAGAAAGATCATGTTTGAGTGGAATATAGATCTTGTGTCCTATCATACAGGAACATCGAGATGAAGTAGAAGATGATGAAGTCATAGAGTGTAATGTGTTTCAGAGACTGAGAGTGAAAAAAGGTATATTATAGTCCCATGGGGCAGATTTAAGGTTTTTAGAGGGTGGGGTCAAGTCACAAAATCAAAAGGACTACCTGTTTCTCCAGCTATGTTTGCTATGGTTGCTATCAATTTAACATTATTTAGAATTACATTAACTAAAATTATCTTATTGTTCTTGTTTTTAGGAGTCAAGCGTGACGCCAATGGTTTAGAAAAGGAAGAATGTGATATGTCGTTACATGAAGGATGGCAAATGATTTATCAACTACTTTTAGATAGTTTAATAAAACTAGGATATGATCCATCTGTGAAGGTTTGTTACTCTTATTGAGTCTTATATACAGGTGTACCTGATGCTATGTTTATTTATTACAAGGTATTTGTTATTTGTAGTGTTTAACGATACATTATATTATACTAGTTGTGATATCATAGAATCGTATGTGTAGTAGTTATACATTATAGTATGTATTAACTACAATATCCTCACACTGTGTAATATATATGTTTATTTATTTATACAAATTAATGATATATGTCAGTGGTTTAACTACCGACATATATCATTATAATAAATAAACATATATATTACACAGTGTGAGGATATTGTAGTTAATACGTACTAAAATGTATAACTACTAACATATATCATTATAATAAATAAACATATATATTACACAGTGTGAGGATATTGTAGTTAATACGTACTATAATGTATAACTACTGACATATATCATTATAATAAATAAACATATATATTACACAGTGTGAGGATATTGTAGTTAATACATACTAAAATGTATGACTACTGACATATATCATTATAATAAATAAACATATATATTACACAGTGTGAGGATATTGTAGTTAATACATACATGTACTATAATGTATAACTCCAACATATATCATTATAATAAATAAACATATATTACACAGTGTGAGGATATTGTAGTTAATACATACTAAAATGTATAACTACTGACATATATCATTATAATAAATAAACATATATATTACACAGTGTGAGGATATTGTAGTTAATATGTACTAAAATGTATAACTATTGACATATATCATTATAATAAATAAACATATATATTACACAGTGTGAGGATATTGTAGTTAATACGTACTAAAATGTATAACTACTGACATATATCATTATAATAAATAAACATATATATTACACAGTGTGAGGATATTGTAGTTAATACGTACTAAAATGTATAACTACTGACATATATCATTATAATAAATAAACATATATATTACACAGTGTGAGGATATTGTAGTTAGCACATATATATACTACACAGTGTGAGGATATTGTAGCACACAGTAATCGTGACATTAAGTATGTAGAGAGATTTTATATTCTGTTTTGGAATTAATGATTATGTTTATAACTTTCTGTTCAGTGTATATCAGTTTCTATATAAATATGGAGCTATTCTGACACAGTCCACCTTTCTGATTGTCTAAAAATGATGCTAAAAGTTATTTTTTCTCAACTATTTTCACTCACAGGAATATGCTAAAATCTTGTGGTTTATTTATCTTGATGGAGTGTTTCGTTTACAACTGAAGTTATTTAACAAAGTTGATACGCTCGTCCTGCCCTGTAATGTAGGAATATTTCATTTAGCTAAAACTAAATCATATCAAGACGCTAAACGAAGAAAATTATTACCTGCTCATGGCAGATCGAAAGGAATGAAGATAGAAAAGGACGATGAAGACGATACAGACAGTGATTCAGAGACTTCTGTTACTCGAGATCTTGTGATGTATGGAAAAATGTTGAATAAAAAATATGAGATTCATCGCAAAAGTGGATTTGTATCTAAAAAATCACTTGTTGCTGTATTATACCTTGCTTTGTTATATTCTGGACAGTTCATTTCGGTTGGAGATATGGTAAGGTATGGACAACATTTCATACATTCTGAGTCATTATGCAATCATTTTAATCATTAATCAATGAATGAATGAATGAATGAATGAATGAATGAATGAAAGGTACTAGTGGCCTCCCGATTAAAGTGCTGGCCTGCAATGGAAAGGTTGCAGGTTCAAGCCCCACTAGGTACAGGCTTTTTTTGCCTATGAGTATACCCAGCCTTACCCTCAAAAAGGAGGAGGTGTTCATCATCGCATCCTTTGGAGGGGATGTAAACCTGTCGCTCCTAGAGAGTTGGTTAATATCATTCGTTTTAATTCCTCAGATTAATCCAATTGGACAAACTACCTTTACATTCATGGGATGAACATTTACCTTTGTCTTTCTCAAAGACATTTTGGAAATATCAGAACTCAAGAATTGGCCGAATTGTAAGTAATGATACATGTAATGATTTAGTTAACTATAGCAAAACCCCTTTTAGGAAGCCTAATATTGTTTTAGTTAATTAAACTAAAAGTTTGAGAAACCAGGCATACTATAACAAAGTGGTCAGTATAGTCACACTAAAACAATAGTAATGGTATACAATGTTGTTTTAAAGGAGTACAATATCACCTTGTAGGTATAATGTATCATACCCTATCAGTTATAAATACACACTGCCTTGCCTGTGCCTTTGCATTGCCTTACTTGGGCCTTGCCTTGCCTTGCTTTGCTTGGGGCTTGCCTTGCCTTGCTTTGCTTGGGGCTTGCCTTGCCTTGCCTTGCCTTGCTTGGGCCTTGCCTGTGCCTTTGCATTGCCTTACTTGGGCCTTGCCTTGCCTTGCTTTGCTTGGGGCTTGCCTTGCCTTGCTTTGCTTGGGGCTTGCCTTGCCTTGCTTTGTTTGGGCCTTGCATTGCCTTGCCTTGCTTGGGCCTTGCATTGCCTTGCCTTGCTTGGGCCTTGGTTGTGCCTTTGCATTGCCTTACTTGGGCCTTGCCTTGCCTTGCTTTGCTTTGCCTTGCTTTGTTTGGGCCTTGCCTTGCTTTGCTTGGGCCTTGCATTGCCTTGCCTTGCTTGGGCCTTGCATTGCCTTGCCTTGCTTGGGCCTTGCATTGCCTTGCCTTGCTTGGGCCTTGCATTGCCTTGCCTTGCCTTGCTTGGGGCTTGCCTTGCCTTGCCTTGCTTGGGCCTTGCATTGCCTTGCCTTGCTTGGGGCTTGCCTTGCCTTGCCTTGCTTGGGCCTTGCATTGCCTTGCCTTGCTTGGGCCTTGGTTGTGCCTTTGCATTGCCTTACTTGGGCCTTGCCTTGCCTTGCTTTGCTTTGCCTTGCTTTGTTTGGGCCTTGCCTTGCTTTGCTTGGGGCTTGCCTTGCCTTGCTTTGCTTGGGCCTTGCATTGCCTTGCCTTGCTTGGGCCTTGCATTGCCTTGCCTTGCTTGGGCCTTGCATTGCCTTGCCTTGCCTTGCTTGGGGCTTGCCTTGCCTTGCCTTGCTTTGGCCTTGCCTTGCTTTGGCCTTGCCTTGCCTTGCCTTGCCTTGCTTTGCTTGGGCCTTGCCTTGCTTGGGCCTTGCCTTGCCTTGCTTTGCTTGGGCCTTGCCTTGCTTGTGCCTTGCCTTGCTTGGGCCTTGCCTTGCTTGGGCCTTGCCTTGCTTGGGCCTTGCCTTACCTTGCCTTGCCTTGCTTGGGCCTTGCCTTGCCTTGCCTTGCCTTGCCTTGCCTTGCCTTGCCTTGCCTTGCCTTGCCTTGCTTGGGCCTTGCCTTGCTTGGGCCTTGCCTTGCTTGGGCCTTGCCTTGCTTGGGCCTTGCCTTACCTTGCCTTGCCTTGCCTTGCCTTGCCTTGCCTTGCTTGGGCCTTGCCTTGCTTGGGCCTTGCCTTACCTTGCCTTGCCTTGCCTTGCCTTGCCTTGCCTTGCCTTGCCTTGCCTTGCTTGGGCCTTGCCTTGGCCTTCACCCATATTAGTTATAAATACATCCAGTGTGTTATGTACTCTAGTTAACCCTTGCTTGTGTAGGCTGAGTGGAGGGTTATTATAATTATTATTTGATTCGATATTTTGAAGAAATAATGAAATTTATTGTTTTACACATTCAAGATTTTGTTAAATATAATTGTAATTAATGATATAGTTTGTCATTACTGTGTACTCCTGGAGAACAGTAATGATACATGAACATAATTATGTGTATTAATACATTACATTATTTATTATTCTTTGGTATTGTGGTATACACAGAAACACTTCAAACCTTTAGGTATATACGCCATGGTGGAAAGAGTACGAGATATTATGGATATTCCAATCAATAAATTACCTCTTGATTTAAGTGCAGTTGGAAATTCTTTGTTAGAGAAGATGTTGTTACCAGGTTAATAATACTGAGAATCACAATAATAAAACATTAGCCAGTGCAACCCTCACCCCCACCCTCACCCCCACTCCCCATTTAGCAGTGGTGTGGAAACAGCCAGTCATGTAGGACATTGTCTGTGAATGTCTGGTAAATTGAAACTGAACTGTATACAAAGTATATGGGGAGCAGGACAAGAGTGATGAAAATAGGCCAAAATGTGCGGTAGTTGACTCAATGTTTCCACACCCCTACCCTTTAGTCTTGTTCTCTCGTCTTTTGATTATAAAGTTTATGCTTAAAAAAAACACAGTTTTATAACACGGATTGAACATTGTTGAACACATTTCATGCACTCTTCCACCCTTATAATGTACACTGGAGAAACACTGATAATACTTTTCAGGAGTGGATAAATGTTTTGTTCATCATTTTATGTAAATTTTATTGTGAACAATATTGAAATTTTTTATTATCTTTTAGATAGTTTAAGGTCATGTTTAAGAAGACTCCTTGTGTTATATCATGAGATTAACCTTGGAAAGGTTAATTATTATGAAATGACATTTTTTGACAATAAGATTATGGTTGTCATAGTGATACTCCTGAAACTGATATACAGATTGGATGACAATTTTGAATAGTGAGTGACATACTATCTAATCTTCATAGTATATCTTTGTCATCCATTTTCAGTCAACAGTCTGCCATCGCCGAGAGTTTGGATCAAAGTTCAATTGATAGAACTACTGCAGTGTATTCTTGGAAGGATTGGGTTGCTATGGTGATCAAATATAAATATCAAACCTTTCAAACTTCAATAGACCCAAGCTTTCAGTGAGTATGAGGACATATAAATATGACTATCTCTGTACTCTTCATAGTTTGAACAAAATATAACATACCTTACATATAGCCCTGAATGTTTACAGGCTAAAAAAATAATGGTCACAACTGCCACATGTGAGCATTTTTGGTTAATATGTTTTTGATGAATCCGAAAATTTTATTGCAAAATTGTTGAATATCAATCAAATTATGAAAATTTTATCTGCGAAAATTTGGGGCTATTCAGTACAACTCACTATTTAGTCATTTTGTACACAAACTTGAATAAACTTAGTATCTATCCCAATTTGTTTGACTTCCTGTACTACGTACTGAATAGGGAGCGACCTATTGTGTTAAAGGTCATTCATATTTATCATGACCTCATAAAAACTTCATAATTTTAGTTTGGAAGGACCAACAATCTTTTTACCTATGACCATAGTCATATAATTATCCTTCCTGTTCTTTTTTGTGTATGTCAAATTTCAATCTATTGCTTCATTATTGAGTTACAGTATAACATTATGACTATATAATCATCACATCCTAATTTTGACGTCATCATAAATATGATTGTTTATCTGAGATAATGTGAAAGCCTAAGATGTTACTCGTGTTCTGAATCTTCTGATACTGTAATCTTAACTTTCATTTAGAGAGCTGTCTCTTCTTGATGATCCTTCAACCTACCTTAAATTCTGTCGTGATGATTGTTTTACACGCTACAATACCCTACACCATTTGACAATGAATATTAATATCCACAGAGACTGGGGAGAAAGAATACACAGTAACTTCACTGTTTACATGAAAAACAAACGTGAAAGAAAAAGAAAAAGAACAGAGAAGAAAGATACAATGAAACAAGAATTATGTGATGGAAGTACAAGTAATGCCTCGCAAGGAGATTCACTATGTCTTGATAACAGTATATTAACAGGAGTGTCGTTAACGAGTGATACTGGTACATCTCATATCATTAAGAGTGACTATTCAAGACCTTTGTTTCAGCAAGTAGGTGATACTATTTCAATTGTATCGTCTAGCAGTGAGGTAACTCCACCATGTTATGTTCCAATAGACTTGTATATTCCTGGTCTTGGAAAAGCAAGTGATTGCTACCATCCTGTTCCTAAAACTATCAAGTATGAAAATGCACCTCTCAGTCAACTTGATTTAACAAGCTCTCAACAATTCTTGTTCAACTTTGCGGCAGAAGTTATTAAATGTCCAGTTAATATACTTGTTGATAAAGTATTTCGCGTGGAACAGTTTTTGAGGAAAAGTGCCCTATTGTCAACAGCTACTCTCTCATTCGTCACACAATCATTAATGAAAGAGAAAGAGGAGGCTATGAGAGATAAAGAATGACCGACTAGTTTATCAATTTATTAATAAAACATATTATAATTTTTTGTCATACAAAACACTTTTTCTTTTTTATTTAAACAGTTATTGAAGTACTGAAAACATATCATGCATTTCAGTTCATCACAAGAACTGCATCTTTCTAAAGTGAACATACTATCCCAAGGAATGCATTGTGGTAGTCATCATTTATCATTTTTATTTTCAGGTGTTTGTTAATAGATCCAGTTGTTTGGTTAAATGTTGTAGTAAAACAGGCAATACTTCTGAGATCGTTACTAGAATATTAAATAATTATGATAACACTTGTGTGTCACTGTGATAGTGATAGGACCAGGGTGGGAAATAAGCCTACAACATCTGGTGAGCATTTCTGTCACCAGTGTTCACCATAGTTCAACTAGCATGCATTGTCATGTCAAAGTCTGGTGCTCCTTTAGCTAATTTTGGTGCTCAAATGAGCACTGGAGCACTTTTATTTCCCACTCTGGATAGGACAAGACATACATTTATGATCCATTAACCAATTCTCTTTGAATTGTTTATCCTGTGATTGAGGGTTGATTATATATATATATATATATATATATATATATATTCCTGTGTCACATGTTGTATACATAGTTAAGGACGTTGCATCATTCTGGGGGGTTCAGTCCATTAATTGATGCTTGAGCTATGCAGGATGAAATCTGCTTATGGAGATTACAGTTACTATAATAAAATAGATTGCAATACTTATACAAGTACTGTTAATGAAAATCGTAGTTGGGTTTCAGTCATGAATCATCAGCAAAGATGTCAGTTATTGGACATCACAAAGCAATCATAGGGATACTATTTCTCTCCATAATTATATATCTTGTTCTATACTTGTGATATCACAATGAAAAATAGACATACTCCTCACCTTCTTTTCCTGTGTGTTTTGTAATGGAGGTAACTCCTTTATCTTGTATTCCACATGGGATAATGGGATCAAACCATGTCATATCTGTATTACAGTTTAAAGCTAGTCCATGATAGGTGACACCCATACTTACCTGAACACCTGCAATATAAAGATGAGAACCTAAATCTTATTTAATATTCATACTAATCGTCATGGTTACATATTAGTCAAATGGATACCTATTGCACAGAGTTTCTCATCTCCTATCCAGACTCCAGTATGTTCTGTGGTATGGGGTTCTGTCCCAAACTGCTGACATGTACTTATCACTGACTGTTCTAAATGTTTTATATATTGACGTATACCAATCTATATTGTGTGTAAAATTATAAAATTATGAAATTATAATGTACATATAATATTTACGTGTATATTTGTAATACATCCATATGTGGTGTATGTGCGTTTGTGCATGTGTGTGTGTGTATGTATGTATGTATGTAATGTATGTATGTATGTAGTATGTAATTATGTATGTATGTATATATAAACGTAGACTATGTAAGTATGTGTGTATGTATACTATATGTATATACACCTTTAGTTTATGTAAGTTTAGGATTGGATAACAGACAAGTTGACCAATTCCATGAAATGTTATCAGTCCTCCTCTTCTAGTCTAAAACGACAGTAACATAGGTCTAAAACTGAAACCACTAAAAGTAACATGGGTCTGAGACCTGTACATGTAACAAGTCTGAAACTGAGACCACTGCAAATTACATGGGTCTGAAACCTATGCAAATAACATCTGTCTGAAATTGAAACTACTACAAGTAACATGGGACAGAGACCTGTACATGTAACAGGTCTGAAATAATTGAGACATTATGCTAAAGATATACCTTGACAACATCAGCTCCTAAATTTAGTAGTTTTCTGGTAGTTTCTTGTGTAATCTTCTCTCGTAGCCCCAGTGTATATACAGGAGGATCATGCTCACATGTTAAGATCACTCCAACCTAAAACAAACAAAATCACTATTGTGTGCATGTGCGTGTGTTGATCATGTATATATATCACTAATTAAATCACTGTTGAAATATTATGGAAGTGAGGATGTTCATTAAGTGTAAGGGAGACAATCTGACTCCTTTTAATTTGAGATCCTGCAGTGATCAGCCACACCCCCCTCATGTGGTAATTGCAAACTCCGTTTACCATTGTATAGTACAGTGATTAATTCTTACTTTACAGTGATCTTTTTGTTTATAAACTTGAACCAAGTCTTGCTGTAGTTTCAGACATCTAATATAAGGTATTTTCCCTAAATTTCTCACTGATACAGCCATTAGGTGCAAGGAAGTGAATCATTAATTATCCGTACATTTCCGTAAATTATTCAACATCAGCTGGGAGAGAATGAGTTCTGGACCAACAGTTCCAAAAGTAGATCCTCAAGTGATATGTGGACCTCTTCATAATGAGAACAAGAATGCATTTGATTGGTTAGCTGATTAATATTTAATGTGAAATTTTACAAGCCACGCCCACTCCATTCTCTTCATTTTATTCGCAGGAGTTGGCAAGGTCCCCTAGCATTTGGGTGTCATCATTTCATTGTAGTGATTGACTCACACACATCACAGAATTTGCAGACTTTACATAGACACAAACACAATGTTATTAGGGTAACGAATGTTTAATTGTTCAATTAAGTAAATATAATAATTTATATATTATATCTACAGTACGTGTATGTTAGGTAAATTCCTGATTCATCCACTCCTGTTTCATTAAAGCACCACTTCAAGTAGTCTTGCCAGGCAGACCCATACTAGAGAAAGGGTCTGGTTACATGCCATGTTGTTTAATGTCTATACATCAGTTTGTTCCTGGCTCAATGCATCCCAATCAGATTGCATACTGTCATGATAGGTCATTATTAACACACGCATTTTGTGACGTCACGTTTAAAAAATGGAACTGGAAGCAGTGATCGATAGAGTAGCTTAGGATATGGACTATGAGTCTTTGAAATCAAAACAGATCAATGGAGTATTCACTAGCCAATTTAGAAATATTTCTTTTAATGAAAAAGAAAATGATATAGCCAACGTTTCAACACCTATTCAGGTGTCTTCATCAGGGCAATATAATACTGATGTCTCTACCTAGCCACAAAGACCTCTTTAGAAGTAAGCTATTATGCTTTCTACACAACCAAGACATATTTGTATTATTATACCCACCAGATTTGGGAAATACCCTTGTTATTTTATTTGTGATGTCATATATATGTGTAACTATATGGCTTATTTGAACAAACTGATGTAAAGCATACAACCAGACCCTTTCTTGAGGTATGGGTCTGGCTCACGAGACTACACTTTCAAGTGCATTGGGAATTACAGTGTGAGATGTGAGGTTGAGACAAGCATACAGCCATGATCAAATCAAAGTCTGTATGTTTGTCAAGACCCACCTTAAGGGATCTAATATCCATACTGCAGTGCACGAAAGTAAGCAAGTGCTTTAATTAATTTATAATAATCCATAAATATTTCAAAGTCATGGGTTTTCATACATGTATCTATTATTAAATCACATATCTATTAGGTCCGATGGTCATCTCAGCTTCACCATTGCACAATGGTATCTCCTTATGTTTTACGACTAGCCTCTGTTGATTCATTATCACAATGTATCATTTGGGATATTGGTCAAGCCACACCCATTTCTGAATTCTCTCTTGGCGGAAAGTCTTTAGTGGATATACAATGGCTTACCACTAATGTATGTTTTTATATTACAAAACTGCAAATACATTACAGATCTACCAATAATGAGTCCATTCCAATACTCAGGACTCATGCCGAGACTTGATAGCTGTTATGTTAGCTCCTAGTACTATGACATTATGGAATACTGACACAGGAACCAGGATTAGTCGACTGACATTCTTTGAGACCATATCGAATTTTACTTTTAACCCTTTTCAAACTGAACAACTTGTTCGTAAGTCATTTGCTAACAAATTATAATATTTAGTTTTTCTTTTGAATAACACAGAGGGATCTGAATGAGGGGTCTGGATGAGAGTGGACTGAATGAGGGGTCTGGATGAGTGGGGACTGAACGAGGGGTCTGGATGAGAGGGGACTGAATGAGGGGTCTGGATGAGAGGGTTTGGATGAGGGATCTGGATGAGAGAGGTCTGAATGAGGGGTCTGACTGAGAGGGGTCTGAATGAGGGAACTGACTGAGAGGGGTCTGACTGAGAGAGGGTCTGGATGAGAGGTTGGAATGAGTGGCCTGGATGAGAGGTCTGAACAAGAGGGATCTGGATGAGAGGGTCTGAATAAGAGGGTCTCGATGAGAGGGCCTGGATGAGTGGTCCATTTGTAACCATTGGACATTTGTTGACATAATTATATTATAATTTTATGAAGTATTTTTAATATTTTCAAAGTTCCTCTGTAATCAGATAGTTCCTTTCATTTTCTAGTTTTATCTCCGGAGTGTTTCATTTTTGTTAATGATTTTAATCCTCTACGCAACCCGACTGGAGGAGGAAAAAAATTATATATGAATATCCCTCCAAACCAGCAGATAGGGGGTGGAGGACGAGGGTGGAGTCATGAAGCACCTCGTAGATTACTATCAGGTGACAATGTGAAGTGAGTGAATAACATACCAATATACACACATTAATGTTGTTGATTATAACTACATTTAAAATCCCTTTTAGTAAGGGATTGTGGCTTTCAGTTATAACTAAATTACAAGTCTATTACATGTAGTTATAACTAAACCTCTTTTAGTAAGGTATTGGGACTTTTAATTAACTAAACTATAACTACATTATAACTAGTCTATTACATGTAGTTATAACTAAACCTCTTTTAGTAAGGTATTGGGACTTCTAAACTATAACTAAATTTCAGGTACAACTATAACTAACTAAAATGGAAATTGGCTTATGGTACATTAATTTTGTGTATTTTAGTTAACTAAATTATAACTAAACTAGTTATACTTTGTGTATAGCTTAACTAAAAGTGGTCATTATTATCATCCTAATACAATACATACATATATTTTCATCATATCCGTTCCTTTTCTTTCTATCTATCCTAACTCAAATAGAAATGAAGACACGCTCACTCTAGTGGATTGTCTTCAAATTGCATTCTCACCAGCTGTTCGACACCATTTATTTCTCCTTTATCCTCGAGAGATTCTAATCATAGATGCAGAGATAATGCAAGCAGTTGGTTCGATATTTTTGGAACGTAATGCGACGCCATTTGTCAATTTCAGACTCTGCCAGCAACGTGATGCTCTCTACTGTTTACATGAAAATGGTAGTATTACGCTAAGAATACGATCGCCTATAGAATTTCCAAAAAATACAATTCTGTCTTCGGCAGACTTTAGAGAATATGTTGATGTTAGTTATGATTTACATTGCCAATCAGAACCATTTAGAATCAGCAAATCATGTGTTCCATATTGCTTAGCTCTTTGTCCAACGTCTGAGTTGCAGGCCGCCATTTTAACAAGTGATGGAAGAGTTATGTTTTGGCAGGTTATGTTTGAGAAAGTTGGATTGTTTGGTGAACGATTAGAGGAAGGATCAAAAGGGACGTATCCTCTTACACTTATCAGCGCCCTTCCTAATACAAACGGAGATCTGGAAGTTGATGGATCTACTTTGGGGATGGATAGTGGAAGGCTTTCTCTTGCATACTCTATAGCTCCACACTGGTTTGTTCCACCTGAAGGTTAGTAATAAACCTGTTATAAAGTTTGTTCAAATTCATGATTAAGAATGTGATGAGTTTATGTATAGTTTAATGTCATAAGGTTTATTAATTAACCTTTGACCCCTAAAGGTCCTGAAATGTACTCAGCACATTTCATGTTAATGAGTATATATTTATTAATTAACCTTTGACTTCTACAGGTCCTGAAATGTACTCATTATTATCGGCACATTTCATGTTAACGAATATATATTATGGAATTTCTTCTACTCCCACAACCATTCGAATGTGTCCACCTGTAACTACTAAAAATTGGATCTATTATCAGCCACTGGTTGCCGTGGGTAACTCGGGAGGTGCAGTTCAGATATTTAATATTGGAACTAGACAACTTCATCGTGAATTGACAGTACATACTTGTCCAGTGAAGTGAGTATGAAGACAGTGGAGGATTGGATAATGGATAGACAATGGTCTATGGAGTTTGGATTATGGACATTGGATTGACAGCGGACATTAGACAATGGATAAATAATGGATAGACAATGGACTCTATGGACATTGGATTATGGACATTGGACTGACAGTGGACATAGACAATGGATAAATAACGGATAGACAATGGACTATGGAGATTGGATTATGGACATTGGATTGACAGTAGACATAGACAATGGATAAATAATGGATAGACAATGGACTGTGGATATACAATAGACTGTGGATATACAATAGACAATGGAGAGTGGATAGACACTGGATAGACAATGGACAATGGATAGACAATGAACCATAGACAATGGACACTGGACAACTGATAAATAACGGAATACGATGGACAATGAATATAAGTAGCTATTAAATTATTTCACTATTCCCAGCTGTTATTTATGTTTATCACAGAGGAATAGAATGGGTGAATCATGACAAGCTATTGAGTTATGGCTATCCTCCAGCTAATAACACTGGACTTGTCAGAAATGAACTAGCTGTTACATTTCTTGACACTGGTAGAGTAGTTCCCTTGAAGAAAAATGAAACTGGATATAGTATGCCAATAACAGCTGTTCGAGTGTCTCCACATAAGTAAGAAGAAGGATGGAGGGAGGCAGAGAGGGAGACCTTTTATAGCATCATAGATAGACACATGTATATCTTATTGAATCATAGATAGATGTACATAACATCATAGATAGATAGATGTATTAATAGTTGGTGATTCTAAATGAATATTCATTTGTTATTTTCACTTTCAGGAACTATTTTTTTGTTAACTATAAAGATATGGCTCCGGAGGTTTGGGATTTGAGGACTCTAAAACTATTAAGAACATTATGTGCAAAACCTTCTGTATTTCCAGCCATAGTGAGTTCTATGATAATGGTATGATTACTAGTAAATATATCCATTATATGTAATATTGGTGGAATTTATTTTGGCAGTGCTTCAACCAATCTGCTAAATGCCCAAATTTAATATATGGTACATTTTGTATCTATATATAAAGTTGTCTGTCTAATCCTCTCTTAAACTACTTCAATGAAATTCATCAGTAAGACTCATTTATACTTGCAGATTTCAGCTATTGAATATTGTAGCACAAACAGCTCTGTACATTGATAGCCAGCAGTTAGTTTTTATTAACTGTTTCTGTGCTGCAGATATTTTGTAGTGCATGACTTGGGGTTCAATGTGGCTGTAGATAACTGTAGTACGGCTATGGAGACAGGCTAATACAATAGGGAGGCTACTGCTGATGTACTTTATCAGTAATGTCTGTATGATGCTCTTTGAACTTGTATATCTAGCAGAGTTTTTGATATGTTTTGAAGCATGGACCAAATTGGTTCAACAATGGTTAGTGTGTGTGCCATTGTGAATACATATTGAGTCAATTAACAAAGAGTTAATGCTGTTAGTGACATAATTAACTGTGCCATCTGAGCCAAAGAGAGTACTGTGCAGAGCCAAATAAGAAGCACTTTGGGCCAATGGTGCATCATATGAACCTATCAAAAACAATGCTATCTGATACAGAACCTCTGGTTAGTGTCCTTGGACATGAATACATGCTCAAACACAAACACCAGGTCTATATCTGTACCTATTATAATTATTATAATAATTATTATAATCTACTGTAGGAGTGGGCTAATACTAGTGCATTTCCATCATTTGTGTCACGGGTTCGTTCCCAAGCTGTTTCACCTGAGAACCAGAGTGGAGATCTAGAACTTTCTCAATTTAAACAAGAAAGTAAAGTATATCAAGTCAGTTAACATGATCCCTTTGTACCGTCTATTGTAACATAGTCCATACTATCCAATTGTCCATTGTAACATAGTCCATACTATCCAGTTGTCCATTGTAACATAATCCATACTATCCAGTTGTCCATTGTAACATAGTCCATACTATCCAGTTGTCCATTGTAACATAGTCCATATTATCCAGTTGTCCATTGTAACATAGTCCATACTATCCAGTTGTCCATTGTAACATAGTCCATATTATCCAGTTGTCCATTGTAACATAGTCCATATTATCCAGTTGTCCATTGTAACATAGTCCATATTATCCAGTTGTCCATTGTAACATAATATTGAATTGTCCATTATCCAATCCAATTGTCATTGTATCATCCAATTGATAACTGTAGCATACAAGTGTCTATTGTTCCATCCATTGTACAATTTAATTATCCATTATATCACTCAATTGTACCTCTCAGTTGCCCATTGTACCACTCAGTTGTCCATTGTATCACTCAATTGTACCTCTCAGTTGTCCATTGTACCACTCAGTTGTCTATCGTATCACTCAATTTTACCACTCAGTTGTCCATTGTACCACTCAGTTGTCCATTGTATCACTCAGTTGTACCACTCAGTTGTCCATTGTACCACTTTGTTGTCCATTGTATCACTCAGTTGTCCATTATTCTATAGCCTCCTGAAAGGGAAGTGCTTTCTTTACTCGATACTACTGCTAATATTCATCATGTAACAGTAGATAGGAGTGGTTTTCAATTGGGACCTAAGAAGTCTGGACCGGTAAGTGATATATTATACATGTATGAAACGAGACTATGACTATAAATACACTACCTAGTTACCATTGCTACAAGTACACATAAGAGGATTTAGTTACTGGCATAGTGCCAGACATGTTGTGGCGTCTTGTGTGTTCCCAATGGCCTGTGAAAGTCCCAGGTATGTGTAAGCAGGTTGGTTCCATGCTGTCGCACTTGGTTGTACTTATGACTGCAGCAGGTCTTCAAGGTGAGCAGCCTCTAGTTGATAGAATAATGTAGGTAAGGGAAGTCAGCAAAAGTGGTCCGTAATTTCGGAAGAAGGATTAGCTCTAAAGGCTGGGCCTGTTAGGCTGCCTCAAGATGTTGGTGGGGCACAACTGGGACTCGCTTGTTGGATCTCACTTGACCTTCTCTGGATGCCGCAAGAAAGAAAGGTGTCAGTCGTGTTGAGTGACAATGGTCTTACCAGGCCTGGGTGAGTCCTCCAGCAGCTTGCCGTCCATGTTCTTTTTGGCCTGGTGTGATATTGGCAGTCACTAAACAGCCGACTGAGAACTGGAATGTGTGTATGTCTGTGTATGTGTAGTGATTACATTATAACAGTAACACGTACATGTGCATGTGTAACTATGTACATGTACATATGTATGTACATATTATTAATATTATAATCTATAGACTGCAATGAACCATCCATTAGCTATGGCATGGAAAGCTGAGATTGTAGTAGTTGGAGATATTGATGGTTCACTAATGATCTGGGACGTCAAAGGAGTAGAAATAAAGTGAGATCTTTAAAATAATTAACACTGCAGGTACATGTATCCTTATACAGCCAGGGTTTTAGAATGGTGGTTGGATTCTAACTTGCATTTAGTGCTGTTTATCTAGTATATACTTAATTCTGTCTCAGTAGCCTATGTACAGTGGAACCTCTCTATTGCAGACAGCATTGGGACAAATATAAGTGTCCTGATTACAGGGGTGTCCTCATTTTAGGGGTGAATTTATGTTATAAAACATAGTTTGGAACATTTCTAAGTGTCCTTAATTCAGGGGTGTCCTCAATAGTGGGGTTTCACTGTATATATTATCTGAGAATTGAAAATTGGGGTCAATACAGACGTTTGCAGAAATCTTGCACGTCTTTTCAAAAGCAGAAGTAGAATCATGCACGTAATTGACCAATGAGAATGTACACAGTGTCAATTGTGAACTTGAAATGGTTGAACGTCTTGGTTTAGCTCAACTACAACAACTTGTAGCATAACTGCAGCCAGGTATCTGTCTCTGATGTACCATTACCCACCTGGGGTCACTGTTGTAAGCGCTGCTTCGACTAGGTTGGTAAGATGTCATATCCTCAAAATTTTAAATTTCCCGAACTACGCTACGTATGTTAATTAACACACCCATTTCATAATTTTGCTAATTTTGCAAGATTTCTGCAAATGTCGGTACATTTTATTCAAAAATGTTTTTGTAAGATGATGTAATGATGATGTAATCATTATAGGAATATAGATACTCCAAGAAGTGTTATTCGCAAAATTAAGTTTGGTCCTGGTAAAGGAAACAAGAGATTTCTGGTACTCTATGGTAACAGATTGGACATTAGGGATATTACAGAGGTTGTTATTATTATGATAATTATTATATATGTACATATGTATGATGTGTATTAGTGTTGTTTTAGTTAACTATAACTATAAATAAAACCCCTTTTAGTAAGGCATTGTGACTTTAGTTAACTAAACTATAACTAAATTACAGGTCTACTGTAAAAATAAATGAAAATTGGGCACTTTTAGTTACTTAACTAAAACCCTTTTAGTAAGCTTAATTTTAGTAAATTAAACTATTATATATCTATAACTAAAAGTAGTCATTATTATCAAACTAGAACAACACTAGTGTGTATTGTGACTTGCTAAACGAAAATTGGTCTAATGGATGGAACGAATACTTACATTCACTAGTTGGGTAAAAAAAACTAAATTTGGTATCCATGAAGATCAACTATTGGTCTCCATGGATACCAAATGTCATTGTCTTCCTGTACAAAATGTCCTCTCATACAGGGAATGTTGAGTCAGTTCAAATGGAGTAAAGATGAATTATCAACATTGGAAGTAGACTGGGCCTCTTCAGATAAACCCATCTGTCTTATGAGTGATGGAACTGTTAGAGTATTTGATATTAAAATGTCTTTATGTTCATCATGTCATGGGTATAATGAATATAGAGGTGAGTGTCTGTGTGTGTACATGTTCATGTGTGTGTACATTGAATACATGTATGTACGTATATGTGTGTGTACATGTATGTACATATATAAGTGTATGTATACATGTATGTACTCCATGTGTACATTGAATACATGTATATATATATGTGTGTGTACATGTACATGTGTGTGTACATTGAATACATGTATGTACATATATGTGTGTGTACATGTATGTACATATATAAGTGTATATATACATGTATGTACATGTACATGTTTGTTTACATTGAATACATGTACATGTGTATGTATATACGTGTGTACATGTATAAGTGTATGTGTACATGTATGTACATGTGTGTGTACATGTACATGTATGTACATAAGCATGTATACATGATGTGTCTACTCCATTCTCATGTACTCTATTTATTAATATTATAATATTTTCTAGAGCCAGTGTTCAGTCCTTACTCCACACTACCTCAATGTACTTTCAGACTGAAGGCCATTCTTCAACATCAACCCTGGAGTGTGGAATATAATCTTGATTATACTGAGTGAGCAATGTTATCAACTGTAGACCAGCTATTATCAATATGATGTGTATAATTATTAATATTAGACTATTATCACTGTGTTATCATTTCTGTTTCAGATTGGACACCTTTGATCCAATAGAGAGAGGTTTAGCTGTGTTAATACAAACTATACCAAAGTAAGACGTTTGTGTGTGCGTGTGTGCGTGTCTATCTGTCTGTCTGTATGTATGTATGTTTCTGTGTGTGTGTGTGTGTCTTTGTGTGTCTGTGTCTGTCTGTACGTATGTGTTTGTTTCTGTGTGTGTCTTTTTTAGTGTCTGTGTCTCTGTGTGTGTGTCTATGTGTGTGTTTGTGTCTGTATGTGTGTGTCTGTGTTTGTTTCTGTGTGTGTCTGTGTCTTTTAGTGTCTGTGTCTCTGTGTGTGTTTATATCACTATAATTAATTATATTACATATAATTTTATTATTATACAATATTATATACACATAGTAAGTTTCGACAAGAGTTTCTAAAGACAACACTTGGTACTCCATATCGATGTCTCCTTACAGCACAGTAAGCTTACATAATATTTATAAGTAGATCTAACCACTTCCACTTAATTATCAACCGATATGAAGTAGGGATGGGCGATTATGAAAATATGAGTCAACGATTATTGTCTGTGCAAGTATCACAATTATTGCGATTATTGGCTACCTTACATATGTATGTAGATTTCATTCAACAATCAAATTGATACCTTTTATTTGTTGAGTAAACAGTGTTGTAAAACTGATTTAGATGTGATAGTACTCAAAACCTGAAGTTATGGCACAATAATCATTATTTTTGTGACCACGATATGGCAAAATTTAGACAATATGATTATCACAGGAAATTTTAATCACGATTATCACGATAATCAAAATATTGCCCATCCCTAATATGAAGTTAGTGATAATCGATTTCAGAATCTCAGTTGATTCACAGCCCTACTATATAGTTAACTAGAAGTGCTCATTATTGGTTAAATTTCTTTTATTACAGTAGATATACATACATGTAATGTCTTCTTCTCAGGTTGTTTGGCGATGAGAGAGAGATCCAGTTCTGGTTAATAGCAATGTATTATATTATCAGAGAGAAAGAAAGATGTCAGGATCCTCTCTATAGAGTACGATTACACACTAACTTAAATATTATTTTATTTTCTCTCCCTCTCTTTTATTAAAGGTATATATGGACTCTTCTGTTAATCCTAAAACCCCTAGTACTGACATAATCCGTCCTGATTCCCATGCTTCTACTAGTATCAGTACCAGTCTAAGACATTCATTAGATGATTTACTCCAAGGTGAGAAGAGATGTTTCATTTGGCAAAGGTGCATTTAGAGAGGAAAGGGTGGGAAGGGCATTCACCCTCATCTTGGAACGTAGTGTAGAAGTATTGTCTAATTCCATCAAGTGTCCCCATGCAGAAGTACTTTTGCAATATCATTAGTATAGTCTGTTCATATATAGTGTAATTTTACTTTAAAATGCACTGAAGTTACATCACTGTGCTTGAAATTCTGGACGCATGCCTTTAAACCCCTGGAATTATGTGTGTAATTAATTATACATCCCCAAAAATACTCCTTTTAATTCAACCCCTGATTGGATATCATCATCTAGATGAAACTGAAGACTCAAAAGTAAGACTGAAACAGCTGGAAACGATGATACAGGAAGCAAATCAAAAGACATGGTCCCTCACCCCTCCTCTTGATCTGGTGCATGATCTGTTTATTGATCAGGATATTTACCAGGTTCATAATGACACACACATATATATATATTATCAGTGTTCTGCCCACACTGGTCGGGAATAACCACCACTCATGAATTAACCTTCACTCAAATGAATTAACCACCACTCAGATGAATTAACCACCATTCGGATAATAATACATACTGTATATTGCCTGGCTACTGATTCAGAATGAACTATATACTGAGTAAAATGCTAAATGCAAGTTAGAATTCAATCACCACGCTAAATATCCTGGGCAGAACACTGCACACTGTACATTATGTCAGGTTCATAAAATGTATCTTGTTATATTCCTAATGTCATGATGATTACATGTTACATGTACATATTTATACACAGCATTACCAGCTTCATAGAGTGTTGTGTCATGATAGTCGGAGACACACAACCAGTCAAACAAGACGATGTGCTGAGACATTACTTCTTCTTGGACAGGTAAGTTTAATTAAATATCTTATCATCTGGTTTGTATTACTGGTTTGTATTACTGGTTTGTATTACTGGTTTTAGGCTGATCGTGCAGTACAGCTTCTTCTTGAGACAGATACCAGTAATACTGAATATTATTCAGATGCCCTCAAGTGAGAAAATTCTAAGAGATATCGCTATCTTTATCCATCTATCCATTCATCTATCCATCATTCATCCATCCATCTATCTATCCATCCATCCATGCATGCATGCATCCATCCATCCATTCATCCATCCCTCTATCTATCCATCCATCCATCTATCTATCCATCCATCCATGCATGCATCCATGCATCCATCCATCCATCCATCCATGCATCATTCATCCATCCATCCATCCATCCATCCATCCATCCATCCATCCATCCATCTATCTATCTATCTATCTATCTATCTATCTATCTGTTTATCCATCTATCTATCTAATCCTCATTAAGGGCTTGTCTCGCAGCAACCATTCGATCATCAGGAGCCTCACAGAGTACCATTAAACTAGTAGCTACAAATCTAATTGCAGACGCAAAACTAATGGGTATGTATTCTCCATTAGTCCATTGACTCGTCATTGACTCATCCATTAGTACATTCACTCATCCATTAGTTCATCGAATCATCCATTGGTACATTGAATCATCCATTCCTTTACTAGTCCACTAACTCAGCCTTAATTCCATTGACATGTCAATTGTTTCATCCATGAGTCCATTGTTTTATCCATTAGTCCAATCACTCATCCATTAGTCTGTCCATTAATTCATTCATTTATTGTTTTTAGAGGGAGTACAGTTACTGTGTCTAATAGACAAAGGATTAGATGCATGTCGTTACCTACAGACATATAATGAATGGTACAATTCAGTTTGGTTAGCTAAAAGTACACTAAATGAGAAAGAAATGACAGAAGTTTTCTTACGATGGACAGATGCTCTCACATCAACAGCTATAAATCAAAAGGTAACTATTCACACATGCATAAATACATACATACATACATACATAAATACATACATACATAAATACATACATACACAGTCACACATACATACATACACACATGCATACACACACACATACATACATACATACATACATACATACATACATATATACATACATGCACACACACACATGCATACATACATACATACATACACACATACACACATACACACATACATACATACATACATACATACATACATACATACACACATACGCACATACATACATACCTTCATTATAATTGTCTTGATCTTCAGAACAAAGCTCTTCAGGTGTATTTATCTCTTGGACAATTTCTAAAAGTAATTGAGAGTCTATACAGGTAATTATATATGTAATTGATTTATAAAGTAATTGAGAGTCTATACAGGTAATTATATATGTAATTGATTTATAAAGTAATTGAGAGTCTATACAGGTAATTATATGTAATTGATTTATAAAGTAATTGAGAGTCTATACAGGTAATTATATATGTAATTGGTTTATAAAGTAATTGAGAGTCTATACAGGTAATTATATATGTAATAAGTAATTGTAATTTGAAATACTGGTAGTATTATACATTATGTATAACTGTCTATTTTATAGCATGCGTCATTTTGATCAAGCAGCTGTCTTTACTGAATCATGTTTAGAACATGGTGTAATCTCCAGAAACAAAGAAACAGGTTAGGAATAGAGCATCTCATTATACCATTCATCACCTTTTATTCATAGACTACATTCCATTGTTTCACATGTTAATCCATTAACAATCCAGTGTTCTACATTCAATTCATCACTCCATTGTACCATTCGTCAATGCACTGTTCTATTATCAGTCCATTGTTGTTCCATTTATCAATTCATCAATCCATTGTACCAATCATCAATGCAGTATCCCATTGTTCCACTCATCCTTCCATTGTTCCATTTGTCAATGCAATGTTCCATTCATCAATCCATTGTTCCACTCATCCATCCATTGTACCATTTATCAGTTCATTGTTCGACCCATCCATCCATTGTACCATTCATCAATCCATTGTACCATTTATCAATCCATTGTACCATTCATCAATCCATTGTACTATTTATCAATCCATTGTACCATTCATCAATCCATTGTACCATTTATCAGTCCATTGTTCCACCCATCCTGATGTCCATTGTTCCATTAATTCATCCATTTGTATAGCTCCCCTGATAGAAGCAGTGTTTTTAGAATATGCTCGTTTGTTAGAGAGTCTTGGATTAACACGAGGAATGAGATACTATTGTAATCTAGCTGGTGAGAATGGGATGCAGTTACTAGAGGAACATTTCTCACCACACAAATCAAAATAGCTTTTAATAGAATTATTATATAATTATTCGTGTTAAAACCTTTCTTTTTGTTTTCATCCATGAGCTTCTGAAGCCATGGAATAAATAGCTAGAACAGTTTTTTTTTTGTTACTATGTTTATTAACACACTTACAAATTATTTATAGCCTTAATCAATTTTTTTTAACTACTAAAAATTAAGTGTGTGTATTGTCTATATGAAGCTAAATTATCAATAATTTGTAAGTTGATGATTTTGTGAAAGTTAGTTCCAGTTCTACACCTAATCCATTGACTCATCCATCAGAAATAACCCTACCAAACTGGTGAGTGATTCCAGTCATCAGTTCTCACTATTGACAGCTAGCAACATTATGATATCAAATTCTAGTACCTTAGCCAAAATTTCAAGAGCACTGGAATACCAGTTCATCCTGGTCCTTCATTCAATGAAACACAAAATGGAGGATTATATTTCCAATAGTAATGAAGCAATTTGATAAACACGAGCAAAACACAACATCATACAACAACACACAATACTGGATTAAAGACTAAATGAATAATTGATGATATTGTTTTAATGTCAGTTTTTTACGACACGTTGGACATCTATGCATAGTGGTTATAGTATGACGAAGACATTGACTACAAAATATATGTCCACATATTGTTGAGACGAGTTTACTTCCATTTTTCTGAAACTGTGGAGAGAAGAAGTTAATAAAATATAGTTTGGCAGTTATTCAACTATATACCTTTATATTAATGTACTTGTACATGTAATCTATAAAGGTACATGTACTTGTACATGTACTTGTACATGTACATGTACTTGACTAATCTAAAGGTACTTGTCCATGTACTTGTACATATATTTGACTAATTCATAAAGTATTTGTACATGTACATATACTTGACTAATGTACATGTACATATATTTGACTTATCTATAAAGTACTTGTACATATATACTTGTACTTGTACATGTACTTGTATATGTACATATATTTAACTAATCTATAATGTACTTGTACATATACTTGACTAATGTACTTAAGTACAGTCAGAAAACATGCACTTGTACTTGAACCAACATTGTATAATTGCCATGTGTCTACATGTCACATGTCTACATGTCACATGTCTGCAGCTAACAACCATGTGATGGGATCATACCTGTGAGACAGTCTCTAAGCATATTGGACATTTTACTGAAGATTCTGAAAATTCTTTTTTTTCTTCTGATGAAATTGAAGTATGTTTTTTTCGTGATTTCTTTTTACATTTTTGAGGAGAAGTATCACTATACAGAAATACAACAGTAAAATATTCAAATTTAAAACATTCATTATATGCCATTTTGTACTGGAAGTTTACTAAGGAGGTAGGCATAGTGGACTAATCCACAATCAACACCTGGAAATTGTCCACATTGCATAAACATGCATTACAATTGGATATATTGAAATAAATATTTGCACCATGTATATACATGTATGTGTACACAAGAAACCTTACTTGGAAGATTACCATAGCAATTTGGAACAAATTTATGATCAACTCAACATAATTCTATTTTATAATCAGGTAGTAGGTTACAGTGCACATGCAGGGTTTCATACAGCAGGGGGAAGAGGGGGTACATCCCCCTCTAGATCTCAGACCAAATGTATTTCAACATGCAACAACATATCAGCTACAAGCCTTCTGGGGCCCCTGAAGCAACCTCAGAGGGTCTGAATTTTAAAAAAAATTTCCTAGGATAGCACCAGCAGAAGCGGTGTGCCTTACATGATTGATTCTTTCCCTCCCTAATCCTGGATGCGTAACCCTGATATAAATTTGATAATTAATTATAATTACTATGGTTACCTATTAATAAACATGACATCACCTCCACCTGTGGCATGAAGAACTACAACATCTGGACTGCTCTGGTTGGCATAGCGACAACTAGGTAGACAGTCTGTCAATAAACATAATTATTATAATAATTATAAGTAATATACTACAATTACATACCAAAACTTGGTATCCGTCTTGAAGTAGGCTATGAAAAGAACAAAATAATTTATTTCTATTTCAGCTAAAATACTATTGCAAATCAGAATTTTGTAGATTTATCCTATACTCAGACCCAAACATTCAGGTTACCAGCCAGATGCTCATGTTATTTCCTAAACTGGCATCTAGATATTCCTCTCCGCCCAGGAGTCAGGAGCTCAGGCTCAGACCCAAACATTCAGGTTACCAGCCAGATGCTCATGTCATTTCCTAAACTGGCATCTAGATGTTCCTCTCCACCCAGGAGTCAGGAGCTCAGACTCAGACACAAACATTCAGGTAACCAGTCAGATGCTCATGTCATTTCCTAAACTGGCATCTAGATGTTCCTCTTCACCCACGAGTCAGGAGCTCAGACTCAGACCCAAACATTCAGGTTACCAGCCAGATGCTCATGTCATTTCCTAAACTGGCATCTACATGTAGATGTTCCTCTCCACCCAGGAGTCAGGAGCTTAGACTCAGACCCAAACATTCAGGTTACCAGCCAGATGCTCATGTCATTTCCTAAACTGGCATCTACATGTAGATGTTCCTCTCCACCCAGGAGTCAGGAGCTTAGACTCAGACCCAAACATTCAGGTTACCAGCCAGATGCTCATGTCATTTCCTAAACTGGCATCTACATGTAGATGTTCCTCTCCACCCAGGAGTCAGGAGCTTAGACTCAGACCCAAACATTCAGGTAACCAGTCAGATGCTCATGTCATTTCCTAAACTGGCATCTAGATGTTCCTCGCCACCCAGGAGTCAAGAGCTCAGACTTAGACACAAACATTCACAAATCATAATCTACTAGAATCCTTTTTTTAACTCACTGTCTTAACTTTTGTAAGATCAATGACATCATCATTTGTGTCACATGTGAGATCCACAACCGAATCATTGGCATCTCCTACTTCATGTCCTCCTTCTTGTTCTCCTGGACTCGGACCAATACCATTTATCAAAGTATTTAAATATATGTTTGGAGAGGTTATATTATCAACAAAGTGATTTGTGTCAAGTTCTAATGAAGAGAAGTATAAGTTATATATATATATATATATATACTGAGGTTGAGTTGCTATGTGAAGTGCCACATACATGAAATGTAGTAACCAAGACTGAGGTGAGGTGTGTAACTGAGTTATATCATGTCGACCAATCAGATTACATTTTGATGCACATCTTAATAGACCGCAAGGCCATCCCTATGATTGTTTTGTTAAATCGCTCTCTATACATGTATCTATTCTTGTGTTGTACATGCTATTAAGAAAGTTGTATCATTTTTGGGTAGGTGTCTGGGTGGCTTGGTGAATTAATGGAGGTGGCGTGTAAATTAACATGCACCCAAGCTATACCAGACAAACAGGATGAATATTAATCTGATTGGTCAATCCTGAGGCATATAAGTTATTTATTAATCTAATATAAAGTAATCTGATTGGTCAATGCAAACACAGCATAGTCTCTATGGCTCCAGTGTTATGTGCTAAATATTAATTATTTTATACTGGACAGTTTAATGACATAATTGTATTACTAGGAATCATGAAGCCATCCAATTGTATACATCCTGCTGTGAATTCAATTCCATTATTTATTATTTACATACCAGAGCTGTGAAGGAGTACATACATATATACACCTGGCTTTTTTACAGAAATTAATTAAACATTCAAATAGCATGTACATGTCTATGTACATGTATGTGTATCATGTGATCTATGTATCCATGTATGTATCATGTGATCTATTATACATGTCTTTTATGATAAATAATATTACATATATCACATTCAGAGATATCACACATATAATAATAATTATATTCATAAGATGAGACCTATAGCACCATAGTGTAACATACGGATTTTAACAACTAATGAATTTCATTATAATAATTCTTGAGAATCAGATATGAATATTATTATATATCTAACAAAATAACAAAAAACAGAGAAAAACGTATACATGTACATGTATATGAATGCTTTGTGATCATGTCAGACCTCCCCTTCATACAGACATTACAGGTATCCATGTAGTCAGAACCCAACGCTTCCCCTTCATATAGTTACATTACAGGTATCCATGTGGTCAGAACCCAACCCTTCCCTTCCCTTCCCTTCATACAGTTACATTACAGGTATCCATGTGGTCAGAACCCAACCCTTCCCTTCATACAGTTACATTACAGGTATCCATGTGGTCAGAACCCAACTCTAGGGACAACACAATACTCATCTCATCTCTCTGATGTACATTATCATTTAGTAAGTTTACAATGTATTTGTTGGTCTGTCCATCTGATCTTACCAGGAGATTGAGAAAGAGGCATAGAGTGAGATAAAGAAGTTGGAATAAGTTGGAAAGTTGTAGTACCACTGTAGAAAATAAGGTAAATATGGAATATGAACTGAAACTAAAGTCTATTCACATTCATGATGATCTCAAAATTATGATGTCATGACTTTATATGTACTATAGTGTATAGTTTAATATAATAACTCATAAGGTTATACTGTAACTAAATAATGAAGGAATGGAATGAAATTAACATACACAAAAAAGAACAGAAAGGATTACATGAAAATGGTGAAGGTAAACATTTTTTGCTGAGGTCAAGATAAATGCGAGTATGCATGTACATACATGTGTATATGTGTGTCTGGTGTATATGTATAATACATAATTATGTGTGTGTATAATTATATATGTATGCATGTACATACATGTGTATATGTGTGTCTGGTGTATATGTATAATACATAATTATGTGTGTGTATAATTATATATGTATGCATGTGTGTATGTATAATTATGTTTGGTGTGTATAATATATAATACACACACATATGTATTATATACATACACCAGAGAAGATTTACAAGATGCATGTATATAATAGGGCCACATGGAATTATAGGCACTATGGAATGAAGGTAGTGTAGCTACAATGATATCTAGTTTCATGCTATGATGCAATATCCTAAAAGGAAATTCAGTTGCCTGATCAACAGGAAATATTTATAAACACAATAGTATTATATTATGCTACCATGGCAACCGTTAAATGCACATACACCTTATCAAAATTCAATTGCTAAATCATATATAGTATATTATATATAAAGTGATAATTCATGTTTGGTTGGTAACTTGGTATATATGTCAGATATACATGTACAACATGGTGTTCAGAGGTTTATACACAACTCCTAACTATGGTTCATATATTACATATACATATATATACATGGAAAATCAGGTGCTCAGCGTGCCAGCACAGAGGAAAAAACACACACCACAACACACGTTCATCCACGCATAAAATATACATATATACGTGTATATAAATGATAAATAATTTTATAATTCACACACAGTCTTAGAAAAAGCTACAGAAGATTTAAAAGTTAGGATCAACTGGAATATACAGCACTGGAAGTGGGTGTGGCAACAGATTAAAACCCTAACAAGAGACCCTAGGATCAAGGGATGTGTCTATGAATTTTAATGAGGTGCCGTATATTCCAGTTGACTCAAAAGTGGATTATAAAATAACATACACACATTTCTAGTAAGTAAAGAGAGGGAAATTACACATGGATTAGCGATTATAATATATAATGTAAAATACTTTAACTCTATGTATGTACACACATACTTTTGAGTGTCTCTCAAAGTAGCCATGGCTTGTCTTCTTAGGTCTGAGCACTCTAATAATCGCTTGAAACGTTTAGTTCTTGAGGATGGATGATGTAATCGTTTTACCTTGTTAGTTGAAGAACTGGCCTTCTGTGAAGAAACATGAATAAATAAATTTAAATATATATATATATATATATATAACATGTAGATATAAATATATATGTATAATTATAAATATATATAAATATATATAATATACATATAATTATATATATATATATATATATATATATATATATATATATATATATATATATATACATAAAGACATATTGTAAAAAGAAAGCAAAAATAGCCACAAATTGAAGCAGAATAGTACAAACTTACTTCAGACATCCCTTTTAAAAACGCAGTGTGTCCCCTATATAAGCGTACAACCAAATTCTGTGACTAAACCAGCGTCTCCTTTCTTCTTTAACTATTTAGATAGTCATTTCTCAAATTTAAAAACCCGTTGGGTGACCCGGCCCTTTTTATTAATAGACTTTATCCGGTATATCACCACGCCTATATTTAATGTAGGGTTTTGTGAACTTAGAAGGATTGTGATCTGTCATCTAAAAGGTGATTTCATCTATCAAGTTTGGTAATTTGTCTATATAAAAAATGGATGGATGGATGAGTGGATGGGTAGATGGATGAAAGAACAATAATATATTATATAATAATATATATATATATATATATATACACACCTAGCTTATCTGGAAGCCTCTGTACATATGCATTGTCGGAGGGTTCAAATGCTATGAGATACTACATACACTATTTCAATATTATTAGTGTGTACTGATAATTGGGTCGGTAATTAGTATTGGCCATTATTAGTATTGTAATTAGTTAGTTTCCAGTTATGTAACCTATATTATGATAAGTGTACTAATGTCATTTTCTCCGATTATAACATCATTAAAAGCTTTTAAGATACTCATAAATATCGACATTATCGTTGAAGGAATCAGGCACCAGAATGTTCATAACTTATTATGTACTAGTATATACATATAGTTTACCCATAAGATTAATACATGATTATACTGTAACTTAATAACTTATATATAGTGTATAGTTTAATGTCATAAGATTAATATGTGATTATACTGTAACTTAATAACTTTATATAGTGTATAGTTTAATGTCATAAGATTAATACATGATTATACTGTAATTTATATGTACTATAGTGTATAGTTTAATGTCATAAGATTAATACATGATTATACTGTAATTTATATGTACTATAGTGTATAGTTTAATGTCATAAGGTTAATACATGATTATACTGTAATTTATATGTACTATAGTGTATAGTTTAATGTCATAAGGTTAATACATGATTATACTGTAATTTATATGTACTATAGTGTATAGTTTAATGTCATAAGGTTAATACATGATTATACTGTAATTTATATGTACTATAGTATATAGTTTAATGTCATAAGGTTAATGCATGATTATACTGTAATTTATATGTACTATAGTGTATAGTTTAATGTCATAAGATTAATACATGTCAAATACCCTAAATATTATCCTTCCTGTTCTTTTTTGTACATGTTAAATTTTAATCCTTATTGAGTTATCATATATTAACATTATCACATTAAACTATATACTATAGTACATATAAGTTATTGAGTTACAGTATAATCATGTATTAATCTCATGACATTAATAGTACATATAAGGTATTGAGTTACGGTAGAGTACCTTATGACATACTATAGTACATATAAGTTGTCGAGTTACAATATAATCATGTATCAATCTTATGACATTAAACTATATACTATAGTACATATGCAGAGTAATTATGATATCATTGTGTGTATATATAAAGTTGATGAGGCATTCAAAATTCAATGTGTGAACATTATTAATTTGTACAAGTATGTATAATGATATTTTGAATCATCTATTTCCTGACATTCCACTACTGATAGTAGGCTAATTAGTGATTAGGAACAATAAAATAGTCCCCAGTCCAGGGTAGTGCAATAATTCAATATATCACATGCGCTGCAATATTATTCCAATAATCATATCACATGATTTTAGTCTTCCAATATTATCACAATGGCAAAATATTGTCTTACTTCAATTAAAGAATAGTTATAATAATTTTGTGTGTAGTTACAAATATAATAATAGTTAATTACTCTATGCTCTCAAAAGAAGGATCGGAAGCGTCATCTTTTATAAAATGAGCCTATTTTTGTCATCATAGACAGTATTTTAGGGAACAATCGCAAAACTTAATTTTCAATATCACCCAATCCTACTCCAGTCATACTGGACATCAGAGTTTTTGATAAGTGGCCAAATTGGCTCAAAAATGGTTAGTGTGTGCGCCATTGAGAATACATCTTGAGCCAATTAACAAAGAGTTAATGCTGTTAGTGACAATATAATCATAATTAACTGCGCCACTGGCCCAAAGAGCGAACTGTGCAGTGCCAAATAAGAAGCTCTTTGGGCCAATGGTGTGCCACATGAGCTTATCAAAACACTGCTCTATGCTCTCAAAAGAAGGATCAAAAGCGTCATCTTTTAAAAAAATGAGCCTATTTTTGTTATCATAGACAGTATCCATGAGTAGTTGCAATATTGCAGTAATCTCAAGTCACCTTTTAGGGAATAATCGCAAAACTTAATTTTCAATATCACCCAATCCTACTCCAGTCATACTGGACTTTGTAGGACAAGAGTCCACCATTTAGCTCACTATCTCCTCTGAAACATACATGTAATTACATGTAATGTGAATTATGTTTTGGTTATTAATTAGAACACTGTATATATATATATCTCATGAAGTTATTAAATTATCATCTTGTTTATGTTATAGTACAAGTTTCCAGTAATGGATTTGGATCCCTCAGCTCCGCCACTCCCTCCGAGACGACGAGGTTCTCAGCTAGGTATGCAAGACAATAATTAAACATGGAGTGGTAGAAATGTGTGTTCATAATATATGAATTTATAAAAACAAAGTTTCAACTCAACTTTAATAACAATAATATTAATTAATATTGACTGTTACCATGGATACTTCAATTTCAAACAGGGAGGTCATTAAGAAGAGGTGGAATGGCTATAGGTCGAGCAGTTGGAGATTTTTTTGGTGTTACAGATGAGAGTCAGTTAGGTGGTCCAAACTCTCCTGGATGGAATCAAGTAGCTCAGATGAGAGCCGAGGTTAGGTGTTAAAATTATAAATGCATGGCCGATTGCTATATACAGTCATATTGTACAGGGAACTGAATATGTTTGGTATCTATGGAAACGATTGTTCTTCCTGGATACCTACATGTACGTGTAATTTCAATGGCTTCTCGTACAACATTTCTGGATAGTAAGCACATAGCAAATTGTTCAGATTTTAAATGATTACTTATGAAATGTCAAAACCACAAGGAAGCTGTAGGCTATACCTGAGTATGTGTATTCAAAACCTTCAGTATTACATATTATGCTTGAGTTGTGATCTCTCTCTCTCACACATGACACACACACACACACTCCATACACACACATACAGAATGGACCTCTGGGATTTGGAACTCTCAGACGTAGTTCATCTATTCGTGCTCCTCCTGATGAAAATCCTCCTGATTATAATACTCTGGAAATGGGTGCTCTGGGAACACCATATGTAAGAACAAATTACATGTGTTTTGATATTAACCCTTCATCTGCGGAAGGCACTTTAGAACACCACACCCAGTATAATTTTAATTGCGGAAGGCGCTTTATAGCACCGGCTGATTAGTGGGCAGAGTACTTAATATCTAATTACTTGCAGCTCTATAACTCTCACATTTTATAAGACTCAAGATTCTAACTTACTTTGCTGGAAAGAAGAGTTGTTAAGTAAGCCATTGATGTTACATTTATGCTTCATTATCACCAGGAAGACGAGCGTTTGAAAATTTAGTACTTCCACGGGCAACACCCACCTCTATACTCGCCTGCATAACATCTGCATTTTAAATAGCAGTGACTTTTAACTGACTTAGTTAGACAGAAGACCATCTAAGAAAGCAGTAGATACCAAAAACATGCTTCATTAGCTACAGGAAAGCAGCAAGACGAG
>OX345640.1:707500-715000 GCA_947044365.1 Petrosia ficiformis
ATCCATTCCACTTTCTTTTTCTCTTACAGGCTGAACAAGCTGTACGACAGAGGAGACAGAGAGATAATGCTGATGAGTTTTTTGGAGGTGGAAGAGAAGGTCGTTCTAATCGGTCTAATGGTCCTCAACGTAGTACTAGTATACGAAGAGAGAGGCTGAACTCTACAGGAGAAGTTGATCAACAGAGAAGAAGGAGGGGCAGAAGAGGTGGAAGAACGAAACTAGAGAGACAGAACACACTCGTAAGGGAAAAATTACAATCTCTTCCTACGTTTTGGCCGATCTTTATTGTGGGTGTTACATTTCTTCAAGTTGTCGCTGTGGTTGTTCTGATCGTTCTTCAAGGGTTAGCCCCTATTCATTATGAGCCTCTAACACATACCGATTCATATCCCAGTCTTCGTACCGAGTTTGGGAATGTGTCTGTTACATACTATACATTCACAAACCTTTGGATTGGGATCGGGCTGCTAGATCTCATTCACAGTGGTATCAAATTTACTCCTTGTATGCGAAGAGACGCTGCGATAATAAATCGCAACATTCAGCAGAGAAATCGTGAGGAGGATAATGGTGGACTGGGGTGCTGCCAAAATACAATTTGGGTTGGGACGACGATTCATGATGATTGTGTGGTCTCCGAATTTCCTGACCTGAACAATACAGCATACCTAGACCAGATACCGTGCGAAGACACAAATGCTCTGCTTGCTAATTTTCATCCGTGTTGTATAAGCATAACAGGCCAATGTGAAGTCATGCATATTCGACAGTGTACAGATCGTGGGGGCATATTTCATGTTAATCGTGATTCGTGTAATGACACTAATTGTATGGATGGTGTATGCGGATTTAATGGCGTGGATGAAGATAATGGAGACCCTTTAAGACCTGTTGGAAACCAAATATGGCGTCTTTTATTATCACTTTTTATTCATCTGGGTATGTTAATTGAAAGGACAGTATGTGTGTATGTATGTATGTATGGATGGATGGATGGATGGATGGATGGATGGATGTGTAATGGACTTTGGACTTTTAAATGTTCATTAGTAATAATAATTGGTATATAGAAGAACTCAACTGAACAAGCAATGTGACTACTTATATACAGAAGCTAACAATAAACAAAAGAAGAATGATGAGGCTAAGAGCAAGGACAATGACACAATAATAAGGACTAAAAGTACATGTATTAAACTGAGGACATATAGCAATTTACACCAACTAATATCTATTAACACATAACTCCACTAAATAGTACATTAACAAAAGTCTCTTTGTTACAGATGGAGGTATGAATGGACATATGGATGGATGGATGGGTGGATGGATGGATTTATGGACATATGGATGTATGGAAGGATGGATAGATTGATGAATGGATGGATCGATAGGTGGGTATGTTTGTGGATGGCAGGATGGATTAGATTGCAACACACACATATTTGATAAACATAGTCTACTATACTGAAATATGTATACACACCCACATGCTATCATTTATGTGGTCAGAGAAGTACATAGCCAGAATAATTACAATAAAAAACAATATGATCGTGTGCTTGCTAAAAATCAATAATAACATTTAATGTTTATTTATTTCCACACATGCTTATACACAAGTATTATACATGTGGTTATTATGTATGTATGTATGTATGTATGGATGGATGGATGGATGGCAGGATGGATTAAATTGCAACACAGTGAACACACACATATCTGATAAACATAGTCTACTATACTGAAATATGTATACACACCCACGTGCTATCATTTATGTGGTCAGAGAAGCACATAGCCGGAATAATTACAATAAAAAATAAGATCTTGCACTTGCTAAAAATCGTTTAAATGTTTATTTATTTACACACACACACACACACACACACACACACACACACACACACACACAGGTATCATACATGTTGTTATTATTGGTGCTGTACAACTTTATCTTGGTTTTAAGATAGAAAGAACAGCTGGATTTCTGAGAGTGGCTCTTATTTATATCATTGCAGGAGTTGGAGGAAACTTGGTAAATATTTTTTATCATTCCTCATTGCTCTTCTTTCTGTCTGTCTGTCTGTCTCTTTATTTCTATCCGTCTCTCTCTGTCTGTCTGTATGTCTGTCGGTCTGTCCATCCATCACTCTCTGTCCCTCTGTCTGTCTGTCTGTCTGTCTGTCTGTCTGTCAGTCTGTCTGTTCATCACTCTCTGTCCCTCTGTCTCTCTGTATGTCTGTCGGTCTGTCCGTCCATCACTCTCTGTCTCTGTCTGTCTCTCTCCATCTCTGTCTGTCTGTCTCTCTCTGCCTGTCTTCCTGGTCTTCTCTTCTCCCTCTCAGATGAGTGCTATATTTATACCATATCAAATCAATGGAGGTGCTTCTCCATCTGTCTTTGGTCTTCTTAGTGTCCTGTTTGTTGAGCTGTTCCAGTCATGGCAGATAGTTGATCGAGCATGGCTTGAAGTATTGAAACTTACAGGGATACTTGTGTTTTTACTCGCAGTGGGTACTCTTCCCTTCATTGACAATCTAGCCAATATCGGAGGGTTTTTATTTGGTATTCCAGCAGCTATCATATTTCTCCCTTATATAACATTTGGTAAATGGGATGCCTGGCGTAAGAGGATACTTCTAATTATCTGCATTCCTCTACTGATCATAATGTATGTTGTGGCATTCATTGTCTTTTATCTCGTGCGTGATCCTGATTTCTGTAGTGTGTGTCACTATTTCAACTGTATACCCTACACCTCTGGTCTGTGTGATAACGAGATCGATAATCCAACTCCGGATATATTTGCTCTCTAAATCCCTTGGTCCCTCCTTAAAGAATTTGGATTATAATTTTAATACTATACTATATAAAGTTAGCTATAATGCAGTAGTAGTTTATATAATAATTATGTATTTTACTATTTTTTTGAAAAAAACGAGAAACCCTTTAATTTTAATTTAATTAACTAATTGAGTTGGCCAATGGCCGGCTATAAATTTGTATGTATTCCTGTGTTTCGAGAATGTCGAGATGTTTCGTTTAGTGCTTTTACTGTTAATATCTGCTGTGTCTACACAAGATGGTAAGTTATATGATTAACATATGTTACAACAACAATAATTATTAAACCGTTGTTACATAATTATTAGGATTCATTATATATATATATATATATATATAGTAAAGTCACGTAATACCCATAGTTTTATAAAGCAAGACTTACTGAAGAAGTAGGTACAAAGATTATGCCTGTAGTCCAACTATTTCAATAGCTACAATATAGTTTAGTTTTAGCTATTGAAAAAATAGTCTGAAATTAGGTGACTATATATATATATATTATACATAATTATATATATATATATATTATATATGTATTATAAATTATTATAATTATTTATAATCTTTTGTCCTTTTTTCACAATGATAGAGTGTCTTTATGTTGGTACTCAAGATGTAGAAAAGCATATACCATGTGTATCTGTCTGTGATGAACCAGCCAGTGTTGAATGGTGTATATCTGGTACTGAATGCTCAGCTATGTGTGTGAATGCTGGAGATACTTTAAGAAACTTCGATTTAGGCCGGTTCAAAGTTGATGCTAGGGTATCTGATAATGGTACATTTATAATATCTGCATATAATCCCACCACATCTAACAGAAATTGTAATAACATTAATTGCAGTCTGATTCGAGAAGACGATGATACTGTTTGTGATTTTAATGAAGGCATTCTGTCCATTTTATGTAAGTATGATAGGATGAAAGATGAATGAATGGATGGACAATTGAGAGATGGATGAATGGATAATTGAGACAAATTGATGAATGGACAACTGACAGATGGATGAATGGACAACTGAGAGAGATGGATGAATGGATAATTGAGAGAGATGGATGAATGGATGGATGGATAATTGAGACAGATGGATGAATTGGTAATTGAGACTGATGGACGAATGGACAAATGGAAAGATAATCAAGATGAATGGACAAAATTCATTATCGTGAATTAATTATCATTTCTATATTTCAGTAACTGATAAAAATCCTCCAAATTATTTTGCACATTCTCCAATATCAATGAGTAAAGTATTTAGTAAGTTTGCTGGTCAGAGCTTCTCATTCTGTTTTAATGGCCGAACTAATGGTATCTCTGAAGGATCAGTTTATTGGTCCGTCAATGACACTTTCATATATCCGATGGAACTCTCTAGCGTAAATATAGATCTGAGTCTGACAGTCGCAGCTGTTGATGTGTGTCGATCGTTTATTGATGAGTTATTAGAGAGATTTCATGATAATAATTTGCCTCGACATTATCTATACTTGTATAAAACTGACTCATGTCTTGAAATATACGACAGATTTTTGACTGTTTTATCTATACCTCAAGTTACTGTCAATGACAGAGGTATGTATAGCTTCCATTTGGAAGATCAAGATACATTCCATCTCACTACTAATAAAATATCTCTCTCTGTTGGTGAGTGGAATTGTCAATAATATTTTATTATTTATCTGTTTTGTATTATACACACACACACAACGTACATCACACACACATTATGGTACATACATGCACACACACATACATACATGTATATACACACACATACATACATGTACATACATACACATACATACATGTACATACATACACATACATGTACATACATGTACATACAAACACATGTATACATGTACATACACATACACACACATACACATGCATACACAACACAACACCCACATATCACACACATACATACATACACACATACACACATACTCACACACATACATACACACATATACATACACACAGAATACAAACTAGTTGATCCCATGTTTCATACTCCCGACCAGTTTCAAACAGTACCGCTAATAACAGGAGAAAATAGCATAGTAAACTGTACCGTTACATCAACTGTTGGATTTACACCTAAATGGGAGGGGCTAGACGTTCAAGACTTAGAGACTAACTGTACAATGAACTACAATGAGTGTGTAGAAAAAGATATGAAACATAACTGTACAACCGATTTGATTGATTGTGTTTGTGTTCAGCAAAATTTGAATGGAATGTTTTCCGTTTTGGTTGAGCAGGAAACAGTATTTGATAGTTCTGAACTCGGTGGAACAGGTTCTCAAGCAGTTTTAATGAAGTCTTCAGTAGTTCTAGTAATATGTAATGCCACATCTGCTTTAGAAAACGATTCATATGTTTGTCAAATATCTGATTTTAATACGAGTGTGGAATTCTCTGTTACTTCATTACCTCCAAACGTTAGCACGACCCCTCACTCTTCCGATAACAATACGCTTTACTTTATTATATTTATAATTTTGTTTGTTGTCACGGTGATAGTTGTGCTAGTTGTCATGGTGATTATTTGTCGATATTGTCTCGTAAAACGGAAGCCCATTAACGATGATGATATGATTCCTCTTCCACCTTTGTGTTCTGAAGATAAAAAAGAATTTCCTCGATACTGTCTCAATTTAATGGAACTACTTGGTATGTATATGTGATTGAGTTACCATGGTAACCAGGCTTGAGAATATAATGTAACATTACACATTACTAAATTCAAATGAACCATATAATTATCACTCACCAACTCAAATTAATTTCTAGATATAATTATACATGTATGTATGTATATATGTATGTACATGTGTATGTATGTATGTATGTATGTATGTATGTTTGTATGTGTGTATGTATATTTGTACATGTATGTATATATCGTATATGTATGTATATGTATGTATGTATGCGTTAAGGTTCATGTATGTACATGTACCTTAAAATGGTTGTATATATGTGCTTCTAACAGGTGAAGGTCAGTTTGGTGAAGTATGGAAAGCCACAGCAGCTGGAATAGTACCTGATGATATATCAAGAAATGTTGTTGCAGTCAAGACAATAAAAGGTTGAGTTAATAACAATCTATTGTGTATATTAATTGTGTATTTGTCTATTTGTTTTTCTCTGTTTGTGGTAATTACTGGTTATTGTTTATTAATTTTTACATTTGGTTTCTCAATTTTGTATATTAGTGTGTGTATTAGTGTGTTTGTGTTTATGTTGTTATTTTCAGATTCTGCTACTCATTTGGATGAAGAGGATTTGTATGCGGAACTTAATATTATGAAGAAGATTAAACCTCACCCAAATATTATTAATCTTCTTGGATACTGTACCAAACCGAGTGAGAAATCTATATATCTATCTATCTATCTATCTACATATCTACATGTATATCTATCCATCTTTCTGCATGTTTCTACCATTTATTGATTGATTGATTCATCCATCCATCTATCCATCCATCCATCCATCCATCCATATGTCCATCTATCCATACATTCATCCGTCTGTCCATCCATCCATTCACTCATCTGTCCCTTCATTGGTTCCATTTGTCCATTTATCCATTGGTTCATCCATTTCATTCATCTGTCCATTCATCCATCCATCCATTAATCCATCTATTAATTCACTCAACCAAATATCCATCCACTCAGTAAACGAACCTCTGTATATCATAATGGAATTTGCTTTGCATGGGAACTTGAAACATTATTTGCGTTCAATACGTCGAATCTTACTGACACGCCCATCAAACTCTTCATACAGCTACTCCTTGAGTTCACTCCATTCTCCACTTCCTCATGGCTCAGTTTCTTCCACTCCATCTTCCATCGTCTTACCTCATCAGCAACAAAATGAGGTGTTTAAAGATGATGAAGTTGAGTGTGACTGTGATGTTGGTGACTCACAATGTCCTCTGTGTTCTCAATATCAGGGGATGGACCCACGGGAGCTATATGCTAACCTCATTGGCAGGACCGAGGAGGAATTGGGAAGTGGATGTGTCCTTTGGCATCATTTTGGTGAAGAGAATGAATATTATAATCAAGAAATTATTGATCAATTGAAAGAACAGAGACGAATGTCTGTAAGGAAAGTATCAAGTGTAGGAATTGTTACACAGTCTCAAGTAGGGATAAAGGAGAATGGGGTTCTGGCCGAAGCAACAAAGAATGGGAATGAAACCCGAGTTGAAGATGTGAAAGAGAAACGGAATGATAAGACTAGAGCTGAATCACAACCAGAACGACAAGATATGATGACAGAGTCTCATACTGAAAAGCCTCATTCCAATGTTCAAGAATTATTGAGTGAATTAGATGTTTTGAATTTTGCATTGCAAATAGCAAGAGGAATGGAACACCTTGAGAACATGAGGGTAAAGATACTTTTATATAATATACATGTATATAATTATTATAATAAATAATACATATAATTATATATTTGTAGAGAGCCCAATGCACATATATCTTTTCTATCTCCCTCTCTCCCTCCCTCCCACTCTCTCTCCCCCTCCCTCTCTCTCTCTCCCTCCCTCCCACTCTCTCTCCCCCTCCCTCTCTCTCTCTTCCTCCCTCGATCCCTCCCTCGATCCCTCCCTCTCTCT
>OX345640.1:720000-725000 GCA_947044365.1 Petrosia ficiformis
TTGAATGTTAGCAAAAATATATATATTAGTTAATGAAGTGATAGTTAGCCATTTGTTAGTACATGAATACTAATCATGAGGTATTTAGGTATATGTAGTTATTATTATGATCGTCCAAATTCCACAACAATATTAGAATCATATGATGATACTGCAAACATACTACCTACTCTGTCACAAAACTTAGCACCACATAATAACGAATTTTTAATAATTCTGTTGTGAAGTAAGGACAACTGTGTAAGAAAATAATTATAATAATTATTATGATATTGTGTGTTTGTGTGCATACCTTTGGGGTTTTACCAGAAGATAGTTTCCAAACACATACACTAGAATCTTCTGATACTGATAAAATCTGAAGACAATCAGACAATGGGTACATATAGTTAGTAGTAAGCTAAAACCACAGCAAGGCATTGTGACTAAACTATAACTATAATACAGTATAGATACTGCTAGATAGACATACCAATCCTGTTTCTAATGCTACATCCATATCAGTTATCCATCTACTGTGTGCAGAGACCTCAATGAGTAGTCCTCTACTTTTTCCATTATATATTCTCAATATTCCATTACCAGAAGATGTGATTATCATATCTTTCCACCAGGAAATGTGAACACATGGATATAAACTATATGATAATGATAGAGGTATTATTATTATAAACATCATAAAATGTAATCTTAATATTCACAAGGTGTCCACGTATTGCTACTGTTATAATAGAATGTAAAAAGTGGTAGCAAATAGCAGAGGATACACATGTACATACCAGCACGTACAAATAAATATACATATACACCAACACACTTATTAATGCTGTCACTATATTGTACACACATCTACCTATTAGTCATATTCCATTACTCTCATTCCCAGACTAGGAATGAGACTACCCTTCCATAAATCCTAGATCATATTCATAGTGCATTCAACATACATGTACCTCTCATCATCAAATAATTTCAGCTTTTCGGAAGATCTAACTGGATCTCTCCACACAAGCACTCCCCCTGTCTCATCTCCACTTGCCATATGTCCATCAATACTAGAAGCCATACAAGTAACAGGAGCTTGATGTCCGTCTAATTGTTGTTGAAACTCCACCCCTTCCTCTTTCATACTAAAGACAAGAACACTTCCCTCTGATGTTCCAATACATAGACTATTTCCTACAGCAGTGATTCCTTGAGTACAATAGAATGTGACAATATGGATCATTCAATTGGAATTTATTAAATTTATCAAACATTTAATTTTAAACTGCAAGTTGTATTCAAACACAACTAAATTATCAGTGTTCTGTCCACACTGGTCAGGAATAACCACCAGTCAGATGAGTTAACCACCTTAATACATATATAGGCTACTAAGACAGTATTAACTGGATAAAACAGCACTAAATGCAAGTTAGAATTGAACCACTTTTCACATTCACTGTGTGGTCATGAAAAGGTGCGCTTATCTAACTAAACATGAAATTAGCATGCATTTTCCTGTGCAAAATAATTTTGATCAAACACTTTTAATCACTCATTTTTCAGTGTTTTGTGAAGGAAGTTAACAAAATTTGGTTTCCAGGAAGAGCTATCATGAAGCTTCTCAGATATCAAATTTTGTAGGTTTCCTATGCAAAATGGCCGAAAAGTGACCAATTAAAGGTAAGAGTTTTTTTCAAAATTATTTTGTGGGGAAATGCCCTTTTGACATAATACCTGTGGAGTGTTCCTTATGTGTCATACGATATTGAAATATTCTTATTGTTCCATCTGTGTTCATTACCTAAATAACATTAAAAAAAGTCATGTCGTAACTATGGTGATTATCACCATAGCAACTCACAACAAATCCAGCAAATGATGTTATAACCAGTACAGTCTGCCCAGAAAGTAGATCACACCATTTCACACCAGTAATTAGAGTTAAACTATCAACTACTCCTTCTTCTGTTGCGCTAGCAAACGGCTCTATAAGAGTCTGTTTGCAAGAAGACCCAGATTCCCATCTAATTACACACACACTGCTTCCATGAGCTACAGCATAGCCACAGCACTCTCCTCTTGTGTCTGATAACACAGCTAAATTACCAGAAAAAGATGAAGCACTCAGTTTTAGTGATTCTAAACGTTTGGGTAATTGGGAGTAAGTGTTGTTTGTTGCTAATAAAATATCACTTCCAGCCATCTTTAAAGTTTAAATCATTAATGGGGGTGGAGATATGAATGATTACTATACTGTTAACTAGAAGATCATTGTAACTACGTTATTTTATTATTTTACGGTTTTTTTAGATTTTATTATCTCAACATTTTGTAGAAATGAGGTCACATGACGTCTATATTCTTCAGGGTAAGTTGGTAACAGTCGGACATGAGGAGCTTTAGAAAATCGTTTACTAACAACGTTTCTTCCCATCTTTATTTGTTCTTCCATTACTTGCTCCACCCTTGAGACAGGACATACAGTATCTTCATCAGAATGCAGATACAACTGAGGAATGGACAAGACTGGTCTTCTGATAGCCTTGTCCAATTCTTCCCTGTGTTGTTTCCCATTTGCTATATCAACCATCTGTCCAGTATATCTAGCAATATTATATGTCAATTTGTTGAATCCTCCTTGATCTAAAACTTGTTTTGCAGCCGCCATTCCACTCTCGTATGAAAAGAGAGAAGGTCCACAATCAAATACCACACTCTTCAGAGATAAATTCTTGTATTCATGTACTCTTCTTGTGAGAGTTGGTAGAATAACATTAGCAGCACCGGAGAATAAATGTAAAATTAATGACCATTGGAAACTTGAATCAATTGTTTTTAAAATATTTTTTGTGTACTTTTCACTATGAGATAAACTCCACACATGAAAGATGCTTGGAGTCACACAAAGAGCAGGTACACCAAGTTCATTATACACAGCTGCATATTTACCAAGAGCTTTATGATTAGAAGCTGCCCAACCCACTAGAACTGCAAGAGGTAGTTGATTTCCATGTCTAATAATGCAGCCTCTGTCTTCACTTGGTGAGTACACCCTGCCTTTGAGTTTAGTCACACCTCCAGACAAGACTTTTAGTGAACTATCAATGGATGATACAGTTGAAAAAAATCTTGTTGTGTTTGTTAGTAAAGATCTACACTTCAAAGAGCAAAACATCATGTCACCTATATGAGTATGCCACAGTTAATTATCTGCGCATGATGGATGAGCATAATAATAATTAATAATAATTAGCACTCTTGTGCAATCCAATTATATTTCACCAGATTTTTCAGGTGCAGTATTTTTATCTCTAAAAGTTTGAGTAGTTTATTTTTAACTCTCAACATAATTATGATCTGAGTCCTGTGGGCCTGACATGTATATATGCAGATTGAGTCCAGCCAGCAAGACCAAGAGGGTCTTGACTTTTTATAGTCTTGAGGCAGAAATTTGAGCAATGCATGTACGTATATTCTGAAATTAATGTACATATGTTTCTAAACATTTACGACCTAAAAGTGCAAAATATTTCAATCATGCTGAAAATTACGTACCTCAAAAATGAAAAACTGGACTTGCTATTGTGTAACAGGAGTTTCTGGTATTAATGATAATTTTTTTGGGGGTGAATTGTTTTAAATCAATTTTGGCACAAAACTGTACAAACCAATCAGTCATGTGACTTTTACCACTGACCCATAACGGCATTAAGTGACAGATCTGGCCAAACACTACTCAGTAGCTTATCTTGGGCTAGTTGCTCTAGGTACCTAAGTGGGGCATCTCCAAACTGAAATTTGTACGCTTAACGTCATAGTGACACTAAGGGGGTGGGGAGGTTGTGTGCATGATGCTAAGCACAAGTTAGTATGATACACTGGAGTATTCATAAGAGGAGGGGGGGTCTTGCAGTAGCGTCACTGTGATGTGTGATGTTAAACATACAAGCTTCAGTTTGGAGATGCCCCCTAACTAGTGTAATAGTCTGATTAGGTGCTTTTCTAATAAAATAATTGTTACTAACTTAAAATCATGTACTAAATTTGTGTATAGTAACAAAAATAAACACTAACAAAATATCTATTAACAAAAAATAACAAAAAAATGAAATTTTACAAGTGTTTTCAATTAATGATGAATTATTGAAACACTCGTATAAATACACATATTATATTACACTAGTGCCTCCAGTAGCACCATTAGCGGATAGTTCACCATCATCTTCTTTAAGATTAGGGAAAGGAGACAGGGAGCTCATATCCACTTGTAAATCAATCATGGATGCACGAGCATTTGCACTGACTGATACCGAAGTCTTCATTGTGAATCGGCTGTGATGATTTAGGAGTTCATCACTTGAATAAAATGTTTCCTTTTCTTGTCTTTGACGTTGAAACTCATCCTCTAGTTGTTGTTTTCTCTGTCTCAATTCTTTCTTCCATTCTCCTAGTTCCTTCGAATGTTGCTCTTCTCTCTCTTGTATTTTCTTGGTTTCTTGTTGAGTCAGTTGTAACTTCTTATCGTTCTATACAAGATGGAAAAATGTTAAATAGATAGCTGGAAGTACAAATAGATATGGTGAGACTTGAGTCTAAGTATATTTCAATTAGTGCTACCTATAATGCCAGTATTTTAAATGCAATCAAAAGATGGTATTCACTAAATGTGTAATCATTGCCAATAAACTAAACACTGGCTGTGCTGTTTTGTTTTTGGTATATGTTACCAAAGTTTGATTTGGTGGCTTTCTTTCTGGCTAGGCAAGAGAAAAAGTCAAAGAATTGGTTTATGTTGTGATATGCAATTTTATCTCTCACTGACATGGAGTCACAAGAGCTAGTTACATGGAGATATCACATGGTGAAATATTTTGGTGAGATATTCTACAAGAAGTCTTTGCAATGAGACTCATACATACACATAGTTTTACATAGATATATGTATAATAATGTTAGGCTTGGGCAACTATGTGTTCATTACCATGCCTGATGCTCCTCTCAGGTGGATGGAA
>OX345640.1:730000-920000 GCA_947044365.1 Petrosia ficiformis
GTATGGAGGGTTCATGTCAGCCATTTCTATTATGGTGATTCCAGCACTCCAAACATCTGCTTTAGGACCATATGGTTCGTCTTTTATAGTTTCACAACTCACAACTTCAGGAGCCATCCTGAATTTTAAAAATAGAACAAATATTTAAAACTTTAAAGAAATTACTACATACCAATATGGCGTGCCTATGAATGTATATCTCTTTTCTCTTTGTTTTAACATGGCCGAAACACCAAAATCAGCTGTTTGGTGAGAGAGAGAGAGAGAGAGAGAGAGAAAGAGAGAGAGAGAGAGAGAGAGAGAGAGAGAGAGGGAAATGGAAAGACAATTATATAATTATTCTGCTTACTCTAATGTACTTGTAGCATAATGATGAATTTACAGTGTACATGTACAAGATCTGACGAGGACATGTACATGTACAACAATCTTACATGTACATGTACAACTGAGTCGAACTGACTGACATGTACATGTACAACAATCTTACATGTACATGTACAACTGCCTGACATGTACATGTAATATGGAATTTTTCTACCTAATCTTATAGATCCATCTTGACAAAGAAGAATATTTCCGGCTTTCAGATCGCGATGAATAACTCTTTGATCATGAAGAAACTCAAGCCCCTTTAGAGAAGATGCATAACAGGATATAATGGAAGATGGACAGCAATATTCTTTCACTAACAGAATACATGTATCATACCTGAAACAGCTGTTTGGTGACACAGCGTATCTGTTCCTCAGTTAAGCCCTTTTCTAATTCTATTCAAACAAGAAAAGTTATATGTAGTTAATATGGAGATAGGTTTTGCTTACCTAATATGATATCATCAATTGCACCTCCCGGACAAAACTCTATAAATATCTAGAAGGAGGTGAAGGAGGAGGTGAAGGAGGTGAAAGGGGAGGTGAAGGAGGAGGTGAAAGAGGAGGTGAAAGGGGAGGTGAAGGAGGAGGAGGTGAAGGAGGATGTGAAGGAGGAGGTGAAAGAGGAGGTGAAGGAGGAGGTGAAGGAGGAGGTGAAAGAGGAGGTGAAGGAGGAGGTTAAGTAAAGAAAAGAGAAGAGTACGAAGAGAAGAATAACAAAGATTCAAACCAGTTAATGCTGTTGGTGATAATATAATCATAATTAACTGTACCATCTGGCCCATATAAAGAACTGTGCAGTGCCAAATAAGAAGCTCTTTGGGCCAATGGTACAACATATAAGCTTATCAAAAACACTGCTAAGGATATATGGCAAGGAAACGGCCAGTCATACAGGACAGTGCCTCAAACATCAAGTGAATCCTCAGTAACTTAACTACAATGATATAACGTTGGCACCCTGATGAATAGGTAATGATATAACAGTTGGCACCCTGATGAATAGGATTTGAAAAGTAGGAAGCAATTAACTTGTACTCACCCACAGTTTACTATCATAGAAGAAGGCTTCATGTAACCCTACAATATTAGGATGTTTACACTCAGCCAATATATCAATCTCCACCATAAAATCTTCCATTTCATTTTCTTCAATAATAGGAACAGTTTTTAGAGCTGCCAACTTTCCAGTCTGTCGATGTTCAGTCTAAAGAGAGGAGAACATTAATAAAGGAATATGTTATACGAGATTTGGCAAGAATTTCATGAGGTGTTAATCACTATGTGGCCATTTTATACAGGAAGCCAAGAAACTTTGGTATCCAAGAAGCCTGATAATGAATCATAACAAATTTTATTGGCCTCTTGTACGAATTAGAATAGATTTAGTTATATGCACTTCTTAGGCATATATAGTTACTATTATATAAACACAAATAAACACGATTGCACTTATATGAACAGTGGAACTCCTCTATTCCAGACACCCTTAGAACAAATATAAGTGTCCTTAATACAGGGATGTCCTCATTTCAGAATTTATAAAGTCATTTGGGATGTCCTCAATAGAGGGAGGGGTTCACTATACATAACAATTATAGTAGCACCTCACACTTACTAACCACATTAAACATAACAATTGGATCATATGCAAATACTTCCTTTGATCTCGTGAACTCGTTAGATATAAATAAATTTATCAATAAAATGTTTTGATAACTGTATACACACACCTTCATTATACTTTTAAAAATTTAAACTAAAGTTGTTTGTTTATAGTTGAATTTATTAATTAACTAACAGCTTTTGTTATAACTATATAGTAAACTTATATTGTTATATTGTCATAAAATGCTATAGTCACATGACAAGGAATGAACCGTCATTGTAGGATGTGTTTATTAATTAACTAACAGCTTTAGTTATAACTAGTAAACTTATATTATTATATTCCAGAAATGAAACTACTTAAGCTATCAATGTAGGATGTGTTGATACACATTTGATTGGATATCATAAACATACTGCAACATTTCAAATAAGCCAGCTGTTACATCTAGAGTACATGTATGTATATGTATGTTGTTAAACTTATCACAAATACTGTTTGAAACAAGTGTTCGTAGTTTTCCATAACTTTTGCTTACAAACAGATAGAAAACACTTAATATGATTACCATATCCTTCCTCTTACGCTTCACAACAAGGATAATTGCGTTCCGACCTCACACAAACACTATACTGCACTATATATCAATTACAAAATCAAAATGTAGTCACACAAGCCAGTAACTACTTGAGGAAAGGGTATAAATATACATTGTTTAATTGCAGTTTATCAGACCCTTTCTGATTGAAACAAAGAGGATTGCTCGTGTGAGTAAATCGGTTTGCATTAGCCTAATCATGTTTAATGCATTATTATATTATCTATCTATCTGTCTACCTAATCAGCTGAAACGTAGCCAAAACACTAAATCCCAAGTAACAGATAATTAAGATAGTGTATAGTATATATATATACTGTATATATATAATATATATATATATATATATATATATATATATATATATACACACTATATATATATACACTATACCCATATACATATGTATATATAATATATATACATGTATATATGTATATTATACATACACATTATGTTTGTTTACCTTGTACACTTTCCCAAATGCACCATCTCCAAGTTCACTAATCTGCTGCCATTGTTCAAGAGGATCAGTGTCTCTTGTTATATTCGGAAAATCTCTACGTTTGTTTTTTTCCTTTCCACCGAAGATCGCACGTAGGAAGGACATGATATCTTCTAATCACTCTTTTTAAATTGCTGCAGTTGTTCAAAATGCAGTTATATTATGGGTGTGATAATGGGCGTTAACTCTTCCAGGGCAACGCTCTCCGTATACCTCCGTAGACTACACGTGCTTCTTTCTTTTTAGAAACATGAAGTTCAACAAGCACTTGAGCTCTTCCAGGCGAAAGCAAAGAAAGCGCCATTTTACTGCTCCAAGCAGTGTAAGAAGAAAACTTATGAGTGCTCCTTTGTCTAAAGAACTAAGACAGAAATACAACTGCCGTTCTATCCCTATTCGCAAAGACGATGAAGTCACAGTGACTAGAGGGCACAATAAAGGACAGCAGCCTGGAAAAGTGATACAAGTGAGTTGTTAGTTTGTCAGTTTGGTATGATATAGATTATGTTCCTTGTGTAGGTGTATCGTAAAAAATGGGTGATCCATGTTGATAGAATTACAAGAGAGAAAGCCAATGGTGGTTCAGTGTATATTGGAATCCATCCGTCAAAGGTATGTGTGTATGAAGTTAAAGTTTTTTCACTTTCCTCTTTTAGCCTTATTCATAGAATTTGTTAGCGCTTATTTTTGAAGCATTAGCGTTGTTATAAACCAATTGTATGGCTTTACACCTAATGATTCCAGTTGACTCCTAATGAGGTTCTGAGATAACTTCTGACAGCACATACATAGTGGCTGCCTGATGCACGACTGAAGCATTCAGTACCACTTGTGTAGTATATATAGATGGTTGTGCAGTGCTTATGGTTGTTTGGTTGTCATAGCGCAGTGGTGAGAACACTAGTGCCTAAAGTAAATAATCAGTGGTTTGATTCCCAGTGACTTCCAGGATTTTTTCACTTTCCTTTTTCAGCCATAGAATTTAGTGTTTACTTTCAATGTGAGGCGAGATCAGCAAAGCATTAGTATGTGTGTATTTTTAAACATAGGGTACTAGTTGTATTGTCTGAATGTATTATCTGAATGTTTTGAAGTGTCGTATTAATGTCCTCTCCTTCCTGAAAACAGGTTGAAGTTACTAAACTCAAAATGGATAAAGATCGAAAGAAAATTTTAGACAGGAAAACCAAAGCTAAGCTGTCAGACAAAACTAAAGGGAAACACAAACAAGAAGATATCAAGCCAATGGAGACTTAAAGAAAGAGAATTTAATGGATAATGTTACTACTTGATGTTTCTAATGTTTTATGAAAATTACACATGTAATTATGATTCCAGTTTTAATTATCCATATTCTGACTGGTATCCATTCGCACTCCTGAAGGTGAAGCACTGCATAGTCAATTATTACATGCACTGTAGTATTACATGCTACTGGAGTTCTGAAAATTGTTAGGTAACTTTTACATATCACTGTAGTGTACATGTACTTCTGTTGACTACAGTGTACTTGAGTGTACAGAGTATTACATTTTAGTACTATACTATACTATCCTAAAATGTAAAGGAATTCATGCATTACTGATTTCAAAGTAGTATGTTAGTACTGTACAACTATATTTTCACCAGAGACGGTACAATTTGAAATGTAATGTAAGCCACTCCTCAATTTAATATACAAGTGAAAATTTAAGACTAACTCTTATACAATACATTAAAATATGATTTCATTTTGTGAACATAAAACTAAATTATAAATTGGACCATTATTTCTACTAATGTCTACAATAATAATTATAGAGTATATATGAAATAGAATTAAACTGTTCTACTGATTTAAAAGCACTGAAAAAAGTGTTCCCATTTCTTGGAAGAAGGGCTAAGTTTGATCTAGTCCTCTTTTGTACCATGTTTAAGAATTCGTGTAAAAGCAGCGTAATCAAAGTTACCAGAACTGTCGACTGGAGCTCCACGTAACATCTGATCAACCTAAATTAAAATGTAACTAAATACATTACTATTATAGTGTACAGATCCTAAAACTGGGTTTTGATATAATGACTAATAAGGCTGCAGACCCAGTATAACCAATATTAAGGCTGCAGACCCAATAATGAGCTGCAGACCCAGTATACCCAATAATAGGTCTGCAGACCCAGTATACCCAATAATAGTTCTGCAGACCCAGTATAACTAATAATGGGTTGCAGACCCAGTATACCTAATAATAGGTTTGCAGACCCAGTATACCCAATAATAGGCCTGCAGACCCAGTATACCCAATAATAGTTCTGCAGACCCAGTATAACCAATAATGGGTTGCAGACCCAGTATACCCAATAATAGGTCTGCAGACCCAGTATAACCAATAATGGGTTGCAGACCCAGTATACCCAATAATAGGTCTGCAGACCCAGTATAACCAATAATGGGTTGCAGACCCAGTATACCCAATAATAGGTCTGCAGACCCAGTATAACCAATAATGAGCTGCAGACCCAGTATAACCAATAATGAGCTGCAGACCCAGTATAACCAATAATGGTCTGCAGACCCAGTATTTCCAAGCTGGTGTACAAATAATGAAACCAATATCTAAAATTAATGTTATACACCACTACCAATACCAAAATGACATCATTGGTACATATATATATATAATGAAATGAAACGTTCAAATTTTTAATAAAATCCCTAAATATTAACTTACATGTAGAATTGTAAATGATAATATCATTATACATACATCAAATAACAAATATATTAATTTTGTTACAGAATCAACAATACCAGGAAATACTACAACATCCCACACAATACATCTATATACATGAATCATAATACTGTACATCATACCTCAGCATCAGTGAATCGATCTCCCATTGTGGTCAGTAACTCTCTTAACCTACATTAAAACATTTAAAATTATACAATAGAAAATAGATTGAATCAAACATTCACGAAACGTTTGTCAAAAGTATTTGGAATACAATGAAGAAAGCCAGACTGAACTAGACATAACAAATCATCCCAATGTATATTTGGCTAAGAGCTTCATGACACAAAGGGGGCATTAAATAGAGCTATGAAGATAAAATTGTATTTAAATAGGCTTTCAAAATCTTATGCCCAGTTGTTAGAAGCGTGTGTGGCTGAGTACGAGATGAACTTTCAAGTGGTCTCATTCTCATGTTTTAAAAACTGAAGAAATATGCAAGTTTTTATATATACATGTATATACATGTATAATCGTGAATCTTGAACTCTTTTTAATGCCCATCAACGTTTTTCACAGGTCGAGATATTCTATAATAATTATTGTCAATAACACGATACCTGTCTTCATGAATATAACCAGTTCCTTCCTCATCAAAGCAAGCAAAAGCATTTCGAATTACATCTTCAGGGTCAGTACCTATCAATAAATAAAATAACACAAACAAGCACATGTACACAATACATTACATGTACATTACATGTACACAATATATTACATGTATACAATACATTACATGTACACAATACATTACATGTACACATACATTACATGTACACAATACATTACATGTACACAATACATTATATGTACACAATACATTACATGTACACAATACATTACATGTACACAATACATTACATGTATACAATACATTACATGTACACAATACATTACATGAAATTACATGTGTACATAATACATTACATGTGTACAATAGATTACATGTGTACACAATACATTACATGTATACATGATATGTACATAATACATATGTACTATATACATGTATTCACAATCATTACATGTGTACATAATACATTATATGTGTACATAACACATTTCATGTGTACATAATACATTTCATGTATATGAACAATAGATTCAAGCAAACAACATTATACATACATGTACAAACATATTTACATATAACACATACATGTGTACATCAATTTACATGCATATATGTGTGTGTGTACGACTGTATGTACATGTATAATTATATACATGTACATACAGACATACACATACATACTTACCAATCTATGGACTATACTAGTAATTAATTTTAATATGTGTGTAATGATATAAGTATTATAATCATAACTAATACATTGTGATACAACATCACTAATTTTGGCAAAATGACAATATATAAACCATGCCCATTTATGGTAATGCTCACTAAACTAAGTTACAACCTGGACCAATTAAAATAAGGCTAACTCAAACTCATGGTTTATAGTTATGGTATGGGACTCAGGATTACCTTAAGGATGGTTTATAGTTATGGTATGGGACTCAGGATTAACTTAAGGATTAGACCACCCTGCATGTGTATTAAGTTGACTATAAAACGGGTCAGGTGACCGTAACAAATATACCACAAGAATGCTATACTTAATTAAAGATAGATTACATTAGTACATACATGATCAGTTTTCCAAAGAATGACAGTTCACTTCACAAATAACAAACACATATACATACCAGTAAGTTTTTCTCCAAACAGTGTTAGAAACATAGTGAAGTTAAGAGGACCAGGTGCTTCTGACATCATCTGGTCCACGACTTGATCATTTGGTTCCTGACCTATATAAGACATACATACATGCATGTCAGTTTGTTATGTGTCATGAGATTCATCTTTACCTAACGACGCAAGCATGTCCTTTAAGTCTTCATGATCAATAAAACCATCACGATTTTGATCTATCATGTTGAAGGCCTGAAAAGATAGAAGTTAGTCAGATACCCAAACACAGTATAAGAATGAGGCCTCAATATACTGTACTTCTCCTACCTCTTTGAACTCTTGGATCTGTGCTTGATCAAACATAGCAAAGATGTTTGATGTAGCCCTCTGTCCCCTTCTTTTGGGATTTCTCTTCATAATGGCGCGTTTACTACTCTGAAATGTACAGATATTTTGTGAATATAATATTTAACTTCTATTTTATAATTTTTCAAAGATTTAACTCACCATTTTTTCTGAATAGGGGAAGATAGAGAGTTGTCAGGCTATACAAAAGGAGACTAAATAATCTTGTGCGGTTTCGTCCTCCTTACAACATTCCAATCATTTCATTTCAAAAACGTCATCAATTCAGGTAATTAAATTAATACGGTAAACAGCATGCTCCACTCCATGCAGCTATGTGCAGAAGTGCAGTGACTGCAGTCACATGACTCCTACATAAAAGACATGTCTATATAATATTATAATAAAGATTAATATAATATACATTCACAAAAATATTTAATACGTTAACTAACATACCAGTCAGTAAATCATACAATACAAAAACTAAATATTTGCTTTCAACGAAATCATTTTACAATTTTTGTTGTAAAAACGTTTTCTCCTTCAAACAATCCACTACTATTTTAACAACATCATTTGCACATCCCCAAGCAAGCGTTAAACCTTGTCCTCCATGACCATAACAGTGAATTACAACAGGTTTCCCTGAGGTCTCTTCCTCCTTCTCTAATCTGATTATCTCTCGAACGGGACGTAAGCCAGCCCATGTATCTAAAATTTGAGCACATGAAATACTTGGAACAACATCTGAACATCGTTTTAAAATAGCGTCCGAAGCTTCTTTCTTTGGGACATCAGACCAATTGTTTTTTTCTCCAGTTCCTCCAAGAAGAATATTCGAAGAGCGTGGAAATATATAAGTATAATTTTCTTTGCCGATGAGAAAGTAAAACTGTTTAATCCAAGGCGCCTTTATAATGACAGCATCTCCTCGGACTGGATAGATAGAAGTATCACCAACTAATTCAACAGATCCCATACCAGTACAATTAACAACAATATCATACGAGCTTAGTTCTGATATATCTTTAACTTTCTTTTGCACAAAGTGACCTCCATTTCTTTCGATCTTCTTCATAAGCCATGGAACAAAGTTTCGACCATTAATGATGTAAGTATTGAAGGAATATACCACTTGAAATTTTGATGGTATTCTCATCTTTATTTTCTCTTCCGATTTTACATGACGAAACCCAGGAGTAAGTTCCGCCCACCATGGATCATGTTCTCCCTCTCGGAAATTCTCTTCTGAATAATATCCATGTACAAGTTGTAAATCAACATCACCTGTTTCCTCAGAGAAGTATAAGCTATCGTAATATCGAAAAGTCTCTCTTGTCCATCTTTTTATATTTTCAGAGTTCACTGCATCTATCTTCCCTTCACTTCTCACATCAAAAGGTAAGATGATAGCACCAGCTTTATCACTTGTTGTGTTTGGGGAAAAGCACTCAGAAATGACTGTTACATTGACTTTATCTCCAAACTTTTCCTGCAAGTTAACTGCAACCGAACATCCTACCACTCCAGCACCTACAACAGCAATCTGAGCACTCATTTTCAACAGTAGATAAAGCACATTCCTGCTACTATATGCAGCAAGACCCACCTTCTTTTCTCACATATGCGCTATGCTCATCATATTTCAGCCACGCCTATTCTAATATGGCCTGCTACAATGCAGTACCTCCACCATCATTGGAATTCAGAAGAGAGACGGTAGTAAAAGAAGATAATGAGGAGGAAAAAAGTCTCAAAGATGAGGAATGTTGTGAGATGAAAATGGATGGCAAACCAGACTGTGTATCTAAAACACAATGGGAGGTTGGTGATTTCATTTGTAAAATACAAGTTATTGACTAAGTGAGACATGATTATACTGGACAAAGATAGTTTGGATACATGGCACCTGGAATATTTTGAGAGGGTGTGTCCTCGATACTAGAGTCTCTTGTCATTAGGGTTTTATTATTTACTACACCTACTGAAAGTGCGTGTATTCAAGTTGATCTGATAACTAAACTTCTGTAGTGTTATAAATCAATTTTGAAAGTCACAACTGGAAGAGCTTGTCTTTGAATTTGGTTATACTATAGGGCTTGAATTATAATTATGATGTACATTTTGTTACTGAAATCATTATTTTCTTTAGCGGTTTAAGTTGTTGAAGTCAAGACGTGAAGAGACTTCAGCTAGATCTTCTAAAAGACGATCTAAAACTTTTAAACGTTCAGCATTGAAAGCTGGTAATGAATAAATGCACAACCAGAATTTGGTTTAAGGGACAAAATTGAGTACTCTATTCCAAAACTTGTGATTTAGTTTGGGAATGAGACTATTAATTCATAATCACAAGCTTTACCATAAAGATTGTTAAACACATGTATGTGTAGGCCAGCTTATAAACAATGCAAGATGTTATTATACATGTACATGTAAGTATATATGTGCATGTATTTCAATATGTACATGTATTTCAGGATGTACATTATATACATGTATATTACATGTAATTTTGTATGTACATGTATTTCAATATGTACATGTATTTTAGGATGTACACATGTAAAATCATTAAATGTATATTACATTTAAGTGTGTATGTACATGTACATACACACTTACATGTATGTAATGGTGTACATGTATTTCAGTATTTTATATCTGTAAATCTATGTAAATATACATGTATATTACATGTACGTATGTATGTATGTATGTACATGTATTTAGTGAAAAAACATGTAACAGTAAAGGATATAGAAGATGTATTGAATCATGAAGGAGGAATAAAGATGTCACTAAGCAAAGCACACCCACCACAAAGAAGGTACGTACTAGCAGACATAATTATTAATTATTTATCTCATTCTTTTTAAATATTCATGATGGTACTAATTAATTAATTAATAGCATACTTAAATCTCATTAAATATTAATAGTAGTAGTATGTAAATCAATAATTAATTAAATTTCATGGAAGTATAAATTAAGTGGACATTAACGTAATAGTGAAGCTATTAAGTATATATATATATATATTGACGTCATTTAATTAATTAATTATTTATTAATTATTATTTAGTCCTTATTATTAACTAAGATATTAGTAATATAACAAATTAAGTACCAATAAGTAGACATGCTCATCTCATTAAATACATGTATATTGAAGGTACAAGTAGACACACTTATGAGTCATTAAATATAGAAGGGGACTGTAATTCTGTTTTACAATCCTCCAGTGAATCGGTTGGAGAAGGAAAGAACTCAGAGAGATGGCAAGAAGTTCGTAAATATCTTGATCCCAATCCACAATTAAAAGGTGTAGATACAGGACACCCTCTTCACAAGGTAGTCCCTCTGACTGAACTAAGATATGACAATTATCACATGTGAATATTATTGTAATGTTATATTATCTTTAGAGTGGTTTAGAATCTAAGATGGATGCTGCTGTTAAGACAGGGAGATTTGAGGAAGCTGCAGCACTGAGTGACACTTTATCCCAAAGAGAAGTGAGTCATACAAGAGTAGTAAATTATTGTGAGTTAACTATAACTAAAACACCATTTAGTAAGGTATTGTAAGTTAACTATAACTAAAACACCATTTAGTAAGGTATTGTGAGTTAACTATAACTAAAACACCATTTAGTAAGGTATTGTGAGTTAACTATAACTAAAACACCATTTAGTTAAGGTATTGTGAGTTATAATTAACTAAAACACCATTTAGTAAGGTATTGTGAGTTAACTATAACTAAAACACCTTCTAGTAAGGTATTGTGAGCAGGCCCGTAGCCAGACTTCTGAAAAGGGGGGTGCTAAATTGGGGTGCTAAATTGGGGTACCAAGGCTATGATGAGGGGGAGGATGCACAATACCCTATTGTCACTATAGCTTCAATAAGCTGTCATGTGGTTGTCTTGCTCAGCATCAGTTATGTGACTATGTCCCAACATGTAGCTGACAACCACAAAGAATGCTCTAGTGAAGGTGTCATGGCTCCTTATTCTATGTTTGAAAGGGGGGTGCCCGTGCACCCCTCCCTGCCTACGGGCCTGGTGAGTTTAGTATTTACAGATAGGTGTAGTTATTACTAGTTAGTTAGTTAACAACACTACAAAATAAATGGATAATTAGTTTGTTTGTAAATGGACTATTAATGCATTAATGATGTTTTTAATATTGACGTGATTTGTTTATTTAGCTTGCTAACAAACTAGTGACTGCATTTGACTGTCATAAATATGTCACAAGAAAGAATGCAGAAGTAAAAAAGAGAAGAGCAAAGAGACCTAAATTGAAATGGAAGTCAGTAATTACTCTATGAAGAAGTAAGGAACATATCAATATGTCGGTCTCTTTCTACAGGTTCCAACATAAAGAAAGATGGGAGATGAAAGGAAACATGTAATGAGTTTTTTGATGCTCTAAACATGTTGACTGAAAGTCACATGACCAACAAATAGTCACATGATCACTAGAAACGTCAACTGAAATAGTCACATTACCAACACCTATCTCATAATTATACTTATATAGTTCTGAAAGGACTACTGAATGTATTACTAAACTATAAACATTAATGTGTTCCATGGCTCGGTCTATGAAAATCAGACGTATAGATTAATAAATAACAATTACGATTATTATTCAGCCATTTGTACAAAGTAGCCAAATATATTTATTATGAAAGAACAGGTCATTCTCCCTGAATACCAAACTTAGCTAGTTTCCTGTACGGATTGGTACCAATTCACCTACTCCTGTTTCACTTACTTTTTATCAATTTGCCTGCTGTTGTAAAATTGTACCAATAATGTTCTTAATGGGAAATAAAAATGGTTATTTTGAAAATTTCCTCTTCATCTATGGAATGATGGTAACAGGACTAACAATCACTTGAAAGGTTGTATAACAGGGTTAAAAGGGTACCACCACAGCGTTCAAGAGTAAGAATTTGTGATGAGAAACTATTAGAACTTTAAGAACGATTTATAAATAGTACCATCTCATTAGAAGAGTATGTGTCAACACAGTGAACACACACTGATCGATACATGTGGTATTCTGAACCGTTAACATTTCTAATTATTGGTACATTTTTAAAATTTTACATTTTAAAGTAATTACTATAATAATATCATTAATACTATTTTAAAATTAAAGAGTAGGCGAACTGATACTATTTGACAATAAGTATGTAGGTGAAATGGGACTATCCCTCTTGTGAGGGTAGACTAGTTTTTACATTATTTATTAAAATTATAGTGATTTATAAATTGTCTTGATTAAAGTGGGAATATACAAGTGATTATACATACATACATACTATTTCTGTTCCATTGGAATCACTTTGTGACCTAGCCTTTCAAGCTCCGCCCTAAATAATTATAATTATTATTTAAAGTAATATTTAACAAAATCACTTCTTTCTTAACCTGAGCTGTACAGAGAAATCATCTTCTATATTATCATCATCCCAGTCATCCTCCCACAATTGCTTGTCTGTTTGATCTTCTTCTCCCTCCTCCCAATCTACAAATGACAATTTAGAGATAATAGTTTTTTTGATTAAGAAACAATACATTTTTAATTCAGGTATAATTATACATAGTAACATACTCATTCACCTTCAGCTGGAAATTCTTCAAACTCGTCATCTTCTTCAAATAAACTTTGCTCCACCTTGTTTACTGGAGGTTGAGGCTTAGCCATCTTGGTTGGAGTATGGAATGTTGGAAGTTTCAGAATGAGGCCTTAAAAACTGTAAAGGTGTGGTCATAATGATATTCATCTATATCGGTCTATAAAGGTTGTGTATCTTTCTCCCACAGAATAAAAAAAAGTTTGAGTATGGACACAAAATCTCGCTTACGAGAGTTACTTAATCTTCCTGAAAATAGTTTGTGTGCAGATTGCAACGAACTAGCACCAACTTGGGCCAGTACAAACTGGGGAGCCTTCATATGTGCACAATGTGCTGGAGTGCATAGGTGAGTGTGTGGATGGATATTGAAATGCAAAGACTGCTAATGTATTGAAATGTAGTATGTGTTATTGTAATACGAAAGTACCACTATTCTGGCTATCTGTTGCATCAACTTCCATGATGCCACATGTTACTCTATGAGGCCAGCTGCTAATTAGTAAAAATTAATAGTAATAAATTTTGTAGAGGTTCCATTATAAACATACAGATTTAAAGGCATTTAATAGGATGCATGTTACATTCAAGGCTTTGTTTAATTTTGGTGTCAAATAACAAAGGATAAGCATCCATAACTGTAGTGTTTATTTCTCTGTAAGAGAGACTTTATTGCTTGATGGGTTTCAAAGCTTTCAAAATATGTACACTTGATGCAACATTACCCACTACTTAGGATTTCTTGTGCTAAAGCAAAGAGAGTTTAGATATACTCACTAAAAATAGCTGTAAGTGTAACCATGTGCAGTTATGAACACTTTCAACGGTACCCAACCAAATTGTTCTTCATTTGTTACCATTGGTAATTAACATTTCCTGGTTAAGAAAGATCACTCTACAAGTGTCCATACATAATAAGGTTATATGTGGGGGACACTCATCATAAAAATGTTTAGTTATTATAAATTAAGGATGCTAAAATAATTAATATAACTGTCTATATAAACTATAATTGTGACCTCAGTTTCAAAAATGGACACTTAATTTGATCAAATGCTTACATTTGATCACTCGTCATTTTGCTATTTTGTACACTAAGTCAATAAAATTCAGCATCTTAGAAGTTTAATAATAGCTCTTCTTGGATTCCAAATTTCATTAACTTCCTGTACAAAATGGTGGAATGGCAAACGGTGGAAGGTATTTGATCAAAATTATTTTGCGGTAAAGTTTTCCTTTTCGAACAATTATATATGTCACTTTTACAATGTTAGGTCATTGGGTGTTGAAAAGTCATTTGTACTAAGTTGTACATTGGACGACTGGACGAATGAACAAGTGGAACATATGGCCAATCGGGGGAACAAAAAAGTCAATGATGAATTAGAGTTTTGTGTTCCTAAGAACATTGAGGTTCCTTATGAAGAACAAACAGATCGAGACACAAGAGAGAAATATATACGTGCCAAGTACGTAGATTTGTTGTTTCACAAAGTTGATGGAAAATCTCCATGTCCTCCAAAGCGTTTTAAAAGAAAAACTAGCCGGTCCTCGAAAAACTCTGCTTCATCCCTTCGTGATGCTGGAATGGTTGAGTTTGTTGGTATTGTTGATGTTCATTTAATAGAGGGAAAAAATTTGATAGTGAAAGATATAATATCAAGTGATCCTTACTGTGTGTTGTCGCTTGGGTTTCAGACTCGTAAAAGCACTACTAAAAAGAACTCTCTGAACCCACTTTACAATGAGCATTTTTCTTTTTCGTGGAACGGTAAAGACGAACTGGTTATTGAAATATTCGACCACGATGATCTTTCAAAAGACGACCATATGGGAGTCGTTGCAATTGATCTTGGATTCCTTCACAACAATCCCGAGAAGTCATTTCAGTCATGGCACCCTGTGACCCATCGCAAACACCGTGATCGACAACAAGGTGAATTAGATATTGAACTCACTTACACACCTATTCAATAATTATTGAACGAGTATATATATACATAATATTATAAGCCTCTATATTTCTTGATTCTTGTGGTATGTTTATCATCTGTATATAAAATGTTGATTCTTATATTTGGTTAATTTTGTATTTAGTTAATTAATACCATATGTAAATTATCATATAATTATGTATACAGCTGTTATGATATCTTAACCTCTCCGTTTACCTTACTGTGGTACACCTTTTCATTTTTAATTAGTTTTCTTTGGCAGCTGTTTAGTTTCATAATAAATTACACACAACTACTCCTAATCTACAATAGCCAAAATAGTATATATTTCCATGACTTCAATTGAAAGATATGTTTCCTTGGCTACAATTGAAAGATGTAGTACATGTCTACTACATTTTGAAAATTTGTATTTCTCATTGATATGTTTAATTGCGATGTCCTAAAATACTACTATATAGGTAAAGTACCTTAGTATAAATATATCATCATATCCTGCAAGAAAAGGATATGTTGTGTATACATTCAATGTGATATTCAGTCACATGACTTGCGACTAAATGTATATTTTCAAGAAGTGCATTCCGAATAGCTAATTAATAACAAATGTGTTGACTCATTGATCATTACCACATTCTATACATTCCATACATTCCATAGAAGGTATAACGAAAAGATAATAACAACAACAAAAATTAATGTATTGACTATTAGTGATCACTACCACATTCCATATGTTAATGTATTGACTATCATTGATCACTACCACATTCCATAGAAGGGTATTTATTACCTTCCGAAAAGTTAATAACAAAAATTAATGTATTGACTATCATTGACCACTACCACATTCCATATGTTAATGTATTGACTATCATTGATCATTACCACATTCCATAGAAGGGTATTTATTACCTTCTGAAAAGTTAATAACAAAAATTAATGTATTGACTATCATTCATGATTACCACATCCCATGCATTCCCCAAACATCATGTGATAGATACTTCACAACTCCCTTGCCACCATGAATACATATAAAAGCTCTTTAATACATTTTTTTTACATACATAATTTGAATATTTCATGATTTATGTAACTGTATATTGGTAACATCAGTTACTGTACATTACATTGGGATTCACAAATGGGATATCATGTTAAAAGGTGGTTGATAAATTGGGCTTCACAAATGGGATAACACTATATTCATTACAATGTAATGTTAATCTAACCACTAATTACATGTTTCAACTGCAGCTGAGCAGTGCCTTTTTGTATTAAAAAGGTTCTATTTATTAGATTAATATCACATGTACATTAACACCAAAATCATTGTTTCATTAATCACTCTAGACAGGTTGTCATAATCCTGAGTTAGGACTAATTCACACACAAAGTAACATAACATGTTTAGAAGTGTTATACATAATCATTTAAACTGTTCTAGAGTTTGTCTTGAGAGTGTATAATTATGATAACTACTGATGACTCTACTTTCAATATAATACACTCATGTATGTACATACAGACACTGTCAGACACATAACTTTTGCTGACTCTACTTTCAATGTATGAGTTCATGTTCTATTATACTATGTACAAACATGATTATACTGACAGTTATATAGGATGTATTGAGCTTTGATATGTCCAAACATAATTAGACTGACAGTTATACCAGCTAATTCCTTGTTATGATTGTATAAACAGGATGTGTTGAGCTTTGATGTATAAACTCTCAAAGTTATGAATACATTAAAGTGAGCTACATCATACACAGAGGGACATGGTAATGACAATACAGAACATGTGTAGCTTCCATTAAAGTGAGCTACATCATACACAGAGGGACATGGTAATGACAACATCCAGAACATGTGTAGCTTCCACTCTAACAAATATCAGATATCAGACAGGCAATAAAATTGAATAAAGTCTAAATTTGTGATTGATGCCCTAGAATTAGGATGTGATGACTGACTCAATTGAAACAGGATGAGCACTTGTAGTTCAGTGCATGTACTTTCATACTCTATAGACGTTGACTATCAAACAAACAAAAGAATAATATTTTAAAAAGAACATGTAGGGATATCAAAATTGAAAAAGCACAGAAACAAGATTGGGATGGATCCCTTAGCAACAAAATTAAACACCACATCCACATAACATTTTGATAGCTAGAGTAAAAGCTATTCATGAAGAATCTATGGTTATTACTGGTATATGGAAGTAGTGTTTAATTTTGTGAAATTTTGAAGGACTACTTCAGTATAGCAAGTCTGAATCTTCATACTAAGCCTATAGTTATGCTTTTACAGAGTCCTAGTCTCAGAGTACATAGAATGACAAAGACTCTAGTGTCATTACAACCCTTTTCAGGATTAACCAGAAAGATCAGTGATTCCTCTCTGAACCCTAGACTCTAGTTCTTTAATAAACTGCAGTGAACCAAGTTTAGTAGGTAAGCTTGTGCTGGAACAGGATTATGTCAACCTAATTCGATTAATTTTGTTGGTAAGGTACCATCCCAATCTTGTGTTTCTTCAGTTTTACACGCTCTTTCATTTTTAAAATGTTTATTTTTATATTCTTCTTTCAATTCTACAATAAAATACTAAAACCATTAATTTTATTGTATGTGTAGAATTGCTTTGAAGTTCAAACACATATCAGTAAATTCCCAAAAGTAATTGAAAATGTATTGTCATGAGATAAACAAAGTCTGTTCACATTCACCATGACCTCAAAATTAGGATGTATATGTAATATATAATTAATGCTACAAGGTTAATATAATTATGATTATAGTGGACTGCTTTACTCAGTTTTGTAATTAACTGAAGCTGGTTACTAAAGGTCATTCATAATCACCATTACCTCAGAAAAATGTTCATAACTTTAGTTTGGAAGGACCAACAATCTTTTTACTTTCACCATTTTCATATAATTATTCTGTTTTTTTTTTGTGTATATGTGTCCCTTGCAAATTGTTTCATTATTGAGTTACAGTATAATCATGTATTAACTTTATGACATTAAACTATATACTATAGTACATATAAATTACAGTATAATCATGCATTAACCTTATGACATTAAACTATACACTATATACATATAAATTACAGTATAATCATGTATTAACCTTATGACATTAAACTATACACTATAGTACATATAAATTACAGTATAATCATGTATTAACCTTATGACATTAAACTATACACTATAGTACATATAAGTTACAGTATAATCATGTATTAACCTTATGACATTAAACTATACACTATAGTACATATAAATTACAGTATAATCATGTATTAACCTTATGACATTAAACTATACACTATAGTACATATAAATTACAGTATAATCATGTATTAACCTTATGACATTAAACTATACACTATAGTACATATAAATTACAGTATAATCATGTATTAACCTTATGACATTAAACTATACACTATAGTACATATAAATTACAGTATAATCATGTATTAACCTTATGACATTAAACTATACACTATAGTACATATAAATTACAGTATAATCATGTATTAACCTTATGACATTAAACTATACACTATAGTACATATAAATTCTGATTTTGAGTTCATTGTGAATATGAACATAGTTCTTTGGATTGTAAACTTTACATTTGACACTTTCAAAAATAATATAATGTATTTTCAGTATATATGTCAACTGTTGTTTACATCATAGTTCATACATCACCAACATCACTATTCTACGACATCATCTTTTTAATAGATGTTAGTTTTAATAGTTCAGTTTTATTTGTGGACTCAAGGGATTCTATCGCAGGTAGATTAGTTACCAGATCTATTAGTTTCTCTTGAATGGAATTGAAGGAAGTCAAAAGTTGTATATAACCTAAAATATCTAAGAGGAGCTAGTTAAGAACAAGTATATACACATAATCTAACAATAGTTATCTAAAAATATGACATAATTATGTTAGATACACTTCTTTACTTCACACACACACACACACACACACGTGTACACACATAGTCAGTCACAAATACACACAAACACATATATAATTACGACATTTATCTGGGGATGCAGTTACTGTTAAAATTCTCACCCATAAATTATTTACATGTTGACAGATGTATCGTTAAATTACAGTCTAGACTTGAGAGTGAATATCACATTATTTTTATTGCTATAACACAACATACACATGTATTGTACTGTCTAAATAAATGACTCATGTTTCATGTAGGAACACAAAACATATATGGTACTATACTACAATACTATGGCTATATACTAGCTAGTGTAGTACCATATATACTCTAATTATTTCATGTAAGAATGTAATAATTAAATCATATACATTTATGGTACTATACAATACTATGATAGAAACCATAGCCTATATACTAGCTAATGTAGTACCATATATACTCTAATTATTCATGTTGGCTTACATGAACCAAATAAATACGATATTATTGGATGTATTATGTTTATAAATTCTTAAAATATTGTATTACACTTAATGTATGTGTGTATATATGTATATATGTGTGTATGTATGTATGTGTATGTATGTATGTGTATGTGCATGTATGTATGTATGTATGAATGTATGTCTATATATGTACTATGTACGTACGTATGTATGTATGTACATATGTATTATTGTTGTTTTAGAATTTAGATAGGTCTGCAGCAATAACTGTTGCTATAAACAAAATGAGAAATGGGGAGTTTTAGTTAGTTAACTAAAACTAAACTCTTTTAGTATGCCTAAAATTGTTTTAGTTAGTTAACTATAACTAAAAGTGGTCGGTATTTTTATACTAAAACAACACTGGTATATATGTATGTATGGATGTATGTATGTAATCTATGTACATGTATGTATGAATGTATGTGAAATATTGTGTGTATGTGTGTATGTAACTACGTATGTACATGTATGTATGTATATATGTATGTATGTATGTATGTATGTATATATGTACGTATGTATGTATATATGTATTTATGTATGTTGGATTCATAATTAAATTGAGCATAGGTGTGTTCATAATCAAAGCTATTTCTTGACTAATGCTTATATAATTAGTTGCCATAATTATTAATAATTAATTATATAAAATGGGCTAAACCAAACATGTACATAATTCTACATCACATTATTGGATGTAGAGTTATTGCAACAGCACGGTTCACTAATGTACAAATCTGATTAAAACACTTCATGCACTACCAGTATAAAGGGAGGTATCTTTACTAATTCATGTACTATAAAGTGAGGTGTAACTATTATTAGTAACTCTTTGGCACGATAGTCTCTTAATATTATGATGATGTAGACGGAAGTTCTACCAAGGTCGGCAAAATCAACTGTAAAAATAGTATATCAATTGATTCTCTATCGATTCTAGACAGACAAATCAAATCACTGTAGCCTATTGCCTACGCAATGAGGGTTAAATGTACAAATATATAATTATATAACAGAGGTTTTGATATGTTTTGAAGCATGGACCAAATTGGCTCAACAATGGTTAGTGTGTGTGCCATTGGGAATACATCTTGAGCCAATTAATGGTGTTAATGACGATATAATCATAATGAACTACACCACTGGCCCGAAGAAAGAAGTGTGCAATGCCAAATAAGAAGCTCTTTGTGTCAATGATATGCCATATGAGCTTATCAAAAACACTGATATATAATTATTTTGTTTTTACGTTTAAGTTATTTTATATTTTTGAGGTTTGGCATTTTGTGAAATATTTGTATGTTCCTCTCTTTGTGTTTTATATTTTAATAGTATTTATTAATATTTTACTGCCAAGATTTGTATCATTAAAGTTGGCAAACTCCAACATGTGAATAGTTTAGAGTACTATAAGAAAAATTATTATAAATTAATATATAAATTGCACTCCATTAAGTGCATTTAAGGATACAGGAAAGCTGTCTAATGGATATCTTAGAGGGCATCTCACTCTGTCCCTCTGTTAGCTGTGATATAGATTGAGAATATAACCTCATAATGAGGCTGTCTCCAGACGAACAGAGTGAGAGACACACCTCTGCAAACTCTGCATCACTCATACTACCTATATCAGTAGTGTTTTGTTCAGAGAGCTGAGACTCCGCCTATATGATAATAATATACATAGTTGTTTATTAACTTACGTAGAGTGCTTCCATATGGGTTTGTACTTTGAACACCCTGCACTACATTGGAAACACGCAAGCATAGGAAAAGCTCTGTTTATAGCCGGAGCTTGCTCAGGCTGGCCCCAATTATGATGTTATATATAATTATGATTGTTAATTAAAATAGCCAAATTCAATAAAAATATTGTGTGAGTTACTTCAAGACTGTTGCTATAACTAATGGAGAGGAGATAATATCCCATACTCTAGCTAGGATTTGGGGCTAGTTACAATACTTGTGCTATGTCAGTGATTGGTAAGCATAAAGTACAGTATTATAATTATTAAAAGTATAATAATTAGACTGTATTTAGAGTGACATTGAGTTTGAAACTGAGCTCATTATAAATTCATAGTTTTAAATTTGTCAGTTTACATTACTATGGGTTCAATCACCATGGTAATCACACTATATACGTGAACTCAATCTAAGAAAATATTTGAGTAATTACACTACACAAAGAAGCTTTATCTGTTCGTTTCCATAGCAATTTTTAATAAATTGTTAATAAGCTAAGTTTGAACTCAATGTGATTCTACTATCACACTTGCTCTTCTACCCTTCGCTCCAGTAGCTCAATGATTAAGTACTTGACAAGGAATCACGAGGTCATGGGTTCTGTTTGGGATTTGCTTAACAATATACGCTAACCTGTAAGATCATTGGTTCACAATGTTTGAGTAAAAGCCAAGTAATATAGTTCATTACTGTATATTTATTAGTGTTATTACTACTGTGTCCAATATAATCAATAGTTAAGTGTTCCACCTCTTCTTCCTATTGTAAGAAAAATAATATAGTTAATTATAAAAGGCATTGTACATTCTGTTGATAATAAACTATAGATAAACAGTTAATATTATTATAAAAGTCATTTCTCTATTGCAATATTTCATTATTAATGTATAACCTGTCTATCAAGTTGTAACATTGTGTACATACCTGCAGAAATGGATACACCAGAGTAGCCCATTTAGTAAACTCTTCAGTTGATCTCCATGGTAACAGATCTATAAGGTCAGCCAGTAAGAGTTGATATCTAAACAGAACACCATCTGTAGTTCCTCCTAACACATGACCAAATATTAGGAGATTCTGAGAGGTAAGGAATGAACGTGTATATATAAATACAAATATATTCATGATGCATGGTTGCATAAAGGATTATTTCTGGAGTGAGAAAATCGTCAAGGTTTTTATGTAACTGTATATTGAAGTGGCATTCAACCAAATAAACAAGCAATATCAGAGAGCATTCAAAGAGCCTTGCTAGGTTGGGGATTGCTCAGACTTGCACTCAATCAGAGTTTTTGACAATATTTGAAACATGGGCTCAACAATGATAAGTGTGTGCACCATTGGGAATACATATTGAGGCCAATTAACAAAGAATTAGTGACAATATAATCATAATTAACTGCATCATCTAGCCCAAAGAGAGAACTGTTCTATGAGCTTATCAAAAACACTGCTCTCAATGAATCATTATAATAATAGTATACTCACTGTGTTGTTTGGGTAATGTTCATTGAGTGATGTGATGACATCATGAATGACCAACAATGCAACATGTTTTATATGATATCTGCTAATCATGAATTTATAAAACGATGATAACAGTGGAATCGAGTGGGTGGAGTCAGTGGGCGGGGCCTCATCTAGTTTCAATTCAGTTGCATAAAAAAATGACATTGTGCTTAAAAGAAACTCCTAATAAATAATAGATAAATATACATGTAGATATATTAATAATAATTAGTATTTTTAATTATTTATATATTTATATATTTGTTATCTACGATCTATTTATCTATTGATATCACATCTATCTATACCCACCCTGTATATCTATCTACAGTGTATACACATCTATCTATCAATCCACTCGTATCTACTTATATTTACATATATCTATCCATCCATTCATACATGTATCTATCTATCATGTCCACTCACATCTGTCTATCTATCTATCTATCTATCTATCTATCTATCTATCTATCTATCTATCTATCTATCTATATATCTATCTATCTATCTATCTATCTATCTAACTACGTATCTATCTATCTATACACACATCTGTATACATATTTATTCATTTATTCACATCTACGTGTACATTTATCTAGCCACTGACCAAAGAAAGTTGACGAGGTACACGTCTGTGTACTTCATATTTGGTATTAAAATGATTCCATATCTTATTAATATCTGGATCCTATAAATAAATTGAGACAGGTCTTATTAATAAGCATACCATAAATGCATGTATGTGTACATACAGGTACATGTATGTCTTATTATACATGTACAATTATACCATATACATGCATATGTATGTACATACAAATACATGTACACATGTACATACTTATACCTACACATGTACATACAGTCATACACACACACATACACACACACTCACACACATGTACACATACACGTACAGACACACAGACATAGACACAGGCACAAACAGACACAGATGCAGACAAATAGACATAGACACATAGACACATAGACATAGATAAATAAACACAGACACATAGACACAAACATAGACACATAGACACAGACACATAGACACAGACACACAGACACATAGACACAGACGCAGACAAATAGACACAGACACGGACACACATACATAGACACACAGACACATAGACAGACACATTACCAAAATAGAGTCTGGTGCTGGTCTTAACTTGTCTCTTTTCTGGACATCAGTTCTATAAAATAGAAACAAACATAATTAATTTTAATTGTATTAATAATTGCTCACTGATTGATAGGGGCAATAGTCGGAGTAGCAGTGGTATATAAAGGTGGGCGGGTCAGTTTAATATGAGTGGTGTGAAGAGGTAGTTGTATAACTAGCTCGTTTGATGACCAATGAGGACATATGACCACCTGGACAAAGAGTATGTAGAAAAAAAAGAAGGCAGTGGGAAGGTGGAGTTAGTGATGGTGAAGGAGGAAGAGGTGGAGAGGAAGAAGTTAAGGTGGGAGTGAGAGAAATGTTGAGGGGTGGATAGAGAGGTTGAGAGATGGGAGCGAGTTACAGAGGGGATGAAAGAACCAATGAGCTATTGTATGTACCTTGTCTCCACAACTGAGGCATTCTTTTTCTTCCTTCACAGGATAATAACTCAATTCATTATCACTTGAGGCATACAACTATAATGTATACAAAATACACAGTAGACTAGTACAGTACAGTACAGTGTATACAGTGTACAGTATAGTACATTACAGTACAGTACAGTGTATACAATGTACTGTACAGTACAGTGTATACAGTGTACAGTATAGTACATTACAGTACAGTGTACGTGTATACCTTGTACTGTACAGTATAGTACAGTACAGTACAGCACAGCATAGCACAGCACAGTACAGTGTATACAGTGTATAGTATAGTACATTACAGTACAGTACAGTGTATACAATGTACTGTACAGTACAGTGTATACAGTGTACAGTATAGTACATTACAGTACAGTGTACGTGTATACCTTGTACTGTACAGTATAGTACAGTACAGTACAGCACAGCACAGCACAGTACAGTGTATACAGTGTACTGTATAGTACATATACGTACATGAGAACTGTACTATTCTACTCCACTGTACTGTGTAATGTAATAGTACTGTATAGAGATTTTTATTGTCTACTTATATACATGTAGCTTCATTATAATTTGTATAATTACCATAGTGGCATATTTATTAAGAGTTTGTTCCTGTGTTACTAGAGGACTGGCAGGATGATGTGACGTCACAATGGCTTGATGAGATAGGGATGGATCAAGAGTGGATAACTGCTCTTTACGAGTAGATAAGGAGCCATGATAAGACCTCAAGAGTGAAATCTACAGGAAAAAATTTAGAGTTATCTAGTTTACATACAAATGTCCAGTGGAATTTCAAATCCTATCTGAATGTACTATAGATCGAGTGATCTGATTGGTCAGTACTTTTTAAATCGTCTGTCTTGATCAATGATATCTAAGTGAATTTATCCACAGAATCACATAGATCCATTCCTTCATACATGCACTAGAAGTCTCCTAAATTCCTAGCGTCAGTGACACCTTACCTTTTTGCATGTATTCTATATTCCCCATACCATTTATAATTATAATAACATTAAAATTAATAATGTATCAACCCATAATTTTAATAATTATTATAATGATCTCTAATGATCCCAAAATCCTCTTTATTAAAATACCTAGGTAGCTAACCTCTTTATCAATCTCTTCAATACTCATTTTAAACTTCTCTCTGTGTGTCTTTAACTTATTCTTCTCATTAGAAAATGTAAATAAGAAGCTTTCGTGTTCTATTTTGAGAGAGATGACACATGTATTGTTCTATTTTATATAATTTTGATTATGTACGAGAAAATGGTTCATACTTCATGTAAGCTAGCACAAATTAATTAGAGTATATATGGTACTACACTTAGCTAGTACACTTCGATCCTAGGGGTTAGGGTCTCTTATCACAAGGGTAGGGTTTCTATCATAGTATTTAGTACAGTACCATATATGCTCTAATTATGTGTACTTACAACGGGTCATTAGGAAAATGATAATTTTTATCAAATGCTCCTTTAATTAAATGCTTAATATTCTGCCATTTTTTATAAGAATAAAATTATAGATATCTAAGAGTAGCTATAGTTACTCTTTCTTTTATTTGGCTTCCTGTACACCTGACCGAATATAGAGTAACAGTCAGTATTTGATCAAAATTATTATTTCGTTATGGCACATTCCTACTGACATACGTTCAATGAGTTTATTTTGTATTTCAAGTAGTTGATATTCCATAGTGTTTATTACTGATAACTCTCTTTCTAATGAACTCTGAAACAAAAGGAGGTGGATAGATATATGTATGTATGAATAGATAGATGTATTTACAAACAGACAATCTACAGACAATTACAATAACAGAAATGAAAGAGGAACAGAGAGACAGACAGACAGACAGACAGACAAACAGACAGACACATGCAGACATTCATACAGACAGACAGACAGACAGACAGACACATGCAGACATTCATACAGACAGTCAGACAGACAAACAGACAGACAGACACATGCAGACAGGCAGAGGGACAGGCAAATAGACAGACAGACAGACAGACAGACAGACAGACAGATAGACAAACAGACAGACACATGCAGACAGACAGACAGACAGACAGACACATGCAGACATACATACAGACAGACATATAAATAAATACCTTTAGTGTAATTGTTGAAGGATCATTATTAGTTGAAGTATATCCTTTAAAACTGGAGAATGCTATTAATGATAAAAACACATTATAATAATTATTACATTTGAGCTTTTGACTCGTTATTTGTGAGTTTCAATATTGCAATTAACCTGAACTAATGGAATATCAGCAACTATCAAGATGACTCACATACATTAACATACCAATACAATGCTTCAAAAAGACTCACTTTTTTGTAATTTATCATAAGTGGATTTGTAATTTTTGAGCTCATTAATACTCATGTCTTGTGATGCAATAGTGTCCTAATTAAATGAGAATCGAAAAAAAATTGAATCGCAGAATGTATTAACAATAAGAAGGTTTGAGCACAAGTACAAATACCTTTAGTTTAGTCTGTCTATCCTTCGCTTCTTGTTTCAGTCCATCTTGTATGCCTTCTTGTAGACTAGCTAATTGTTTAAGTTTGTCTCTTTCTTTAACAACTGTTTGGAAGTCTAGAGTCAAATCTCGAAGTTTTGTTTCACTTTCTTTAATATCATATCTAATTAATGAAAGACACAAAATGAACTCTTAACAAGGAATCTAATTAAAAAGAAAGATTCGTCAACAGATGTTAAATGTTATATGTAGGCATGATGAGAGAATTAGAAAAAAAGAAAAAGTCGGAAATCTGAATAGGGAGGATTGAATCAAGTAGCTTCTGATATCTAGCCAGACATCAGACTCTTTGATGGCAGGAGTGTATGATATTACCGGACTCAAAGTAAAAAATTGTACCACACTCAGGCGCTTCTACCATCTCAGTCTGGTACAATCCTACACTCATTTACCATCAAGGAGTCTGATGGCTCAGATGGTAAGAGTGCTTGCCTGGGTTCAATTCTTAGTCGGATTCCTGACCTTTTAAGTTTTCTAATTCCCTTCCATCTGCTTATCTAAGTTTTTATGCAGTCGACCTTGCATCTAATAGACATTAAGTACTTTCAGATGTCTTTTCCTGAAGTATTTACGTACATACATTCATTATGATGTTGACAATCTTTAGTTATAGCATGAATGTGTTGTGTACTCAATATAATGTATTATTCTGTGACCTATATCCTTCCACAGCAGATGATGTTTTCTCCAGATCAGCTTCACAAGTGTATAACTGTTCCTTCAGGAAGTGAATTTGATTCTTCAATTTAGCTACTTGTTTATCCCTACACATTAATTAATACATACATGTATATACATTATTAATACAGTAATATTAATTAGAACATACATGTATATATACATTATTAACCCTTAGAGCACTGATGTCACATATACGTGACATTTCACCCCTACGTGGTTCGCCGTGTGTTCCTAGCTACACGAAGCTCTCCAAATGCTTGTAATTGGCATCAGGCACAAGCCGATGAACGTGGCTAAAAAAGTTGATGGTTTTTCGGCCGCCCTTTGGCCTAAATAACGACTATGGGGGGAATGTTAAAGGGGGGTGTCCCCCCGTTAACTGGGGTTCGAAGGGGGCAATTTGCGGTTTTTGTGACCCTGCCCACGTGCTCTGGTGGGTACCTGAGGCATTTCCCTTGCTGTGAAACCTGAAATCGTGGGTGTAGCTGGTGCCAACATGCAGTGGGGTCATTTTGTTAGCCCCAGTTCCAGTCAAAAGAGGGAGAGCACTGCATTTGATTTGATCCTTTCGAGTCCTGGTAAGCAAGTTGGTGGAAGTAGTACTTCATGTCGGAAAAGGAGCCAAGTTTGGAGTAGAGAAAGTGAACGGTGGCTAAAATATATGCAATAGAGTCGCCAGTGTTGGAAATGGGAAGAATTTTGAAAAACAGGCTCAGTGCTCTAAGGGTTAATACAGTAATATTAATTAGTACATACATGTACATGTATATACATTATTAATACATTAATTTGGAATACACAGTATGTATATACACCCATACAATAACATAATCATAGTTATATACATTATATGTACATATAGATTAATACATAAATACAATCATATACCAAATGACATACATGTAGATACATAGTTACATACATACATACATAAAACGTACACACATACATATACATGTACAACATACATGTACATACATTCAATATACACACATACGTACATACACATACATACATACATACAATGTACACACATACATATACATATATATATACATACAATGTACATGCATACATAGTATTACATACATACATACAATGTACATGCATACATGTACATACATAATTATACACAAACATATTACATAGGTACATACAATTAATGAATATACGTCCAAAAAACTCTAACCTTTCTTCCATACATCTTTTTGCAATAGTAAAATGGGGTATTCTCGATGGTTTATCATCAGATTTCTTTTTTTTACTCCCTCCTACAGTGTACTCATCACTAAACACAGCAACTATTGGAAACACAAATCATAATTACATATAAGAAAACTGATGTTGAAAACTGGAGAGACCAGTTACATACTTGATATTCTAACTTATTACAAAACAGAAATGACTTTTATATTAACTGTATTTGTATAGTTTATTTATTATAATCAACATGTATAATGTATAACAACTTTTATATTTAACTGTTTATCTATATTTGAATGTATAATGTAACTCATATAGTTATATCTAAACACAATGTTTTGTACGCAAAATGTATACTTTTCTGACTTACAGTAATTATATAATAATTATATATATATATATTATATATATATATATATATATATATATATATATATATACATGTATATACATACGAAATAGTTCATCTCGTAGATGTTTCATTATTCTTTGATACACTCCAAACTTTGGAATAAGATCATCTAAAAAAACACATTATAATAATATATATAATAGGTATTATATATAAATAACTGCCATACCAAGTATCGAGAAACATAGATCAATCCGATCTGTTGTGATCTCTTTGGTACCATTTATATACACTGATTCTACCAGTTGCATTTCATATTTCAATGCTAAAAACAACAAATAATTAAATTTCATAATGTGTTTTCTTTCTTCACCTGGAGAATATCCTGGACTACCAATAATATGATTGCCTGCAGCCATTATGTTTTTACTAAAGTCACCATGGAAACAGGTACGATGTCCACTTCGAATTAATTATTTGTTTTTGCGCCGGCGCGCCCCCGGAAACTAGAAAATAGGTGATCAATTTAAGGCGCTAAATAAGAACGTTAATTCATCTTTTTGATGAATTAACGTAATCCACCAACATTTGAGCAGTTAGCAGAGTTCAAAAATGTCTGAAGAGAGAGATACAGATCTACCTTCACTCATCAGTGAAAGCTCGGATACCGTTGAAGATGCCGCACAGCAACCCCAAGTGGCTCCAGTTCTACCTCCACCTAAAGTCAAAAAACTATGTGATAGACATTCTAATATTGAAGTGACCTTAGATAGAAAGGAACTGTGGGATGAATTTTATCGAAAAGGAACTGAAATGATTGTTACTCGCTCTGGAAGGTAAAATAGTTGTACTAGCTGCTAAATCTGTTTCTCTCTCACATATTTCATTTTATATTAGACGAATGTTTCCTGGATTTTCAGTAAGCATCAGTGGATTAAGGCCTAAAGCAAAATATACAATGAAATTGGACATAGTTCTTGCAGAAAATCACCGATTCAAGTTCTTGAATGCGAGGTAGAGCAGGAAAAGACAAAATTGAATATTGTATGGCTGGACGAAAGCATGCACGGGAAGACATATACAACTACTAGCTCAAACAGTCACAATAATTTAGTATTTTTCATACAATTTTCAGATGGCGAGCTGTTGAAAGCTCTGAACCTCAACCTGCATATGAGACTTACATACATACAGATTCACCACATACTGGATCCTTTTGGGTAAGACACGGAGTCTCATTTCCAGAACTAAAACTTACTAATAACAAAGATAAAGCAGGACAAAATGTAAGCAGTTGCTGTATGGGCATAGATGGATAGAGAGATGAATTAAATAGATAGATAGATAGAATGATATATGAATGAGTATGATAATTTAAAACAATATTTTTTGTAGGTCGCTTTGTTGCACTCAATGCACAAATATTTCTTTCGCCTTGTAATTGATGATGAGGGAAGAAAGAGCCCACCAGGAGAACCTAAACCAGTTCCTCGTCCTATTCTCACAATGGAATTTCCTGAAACTACATTTATTGCAGTCACGAAATATCACAACAACGAGGTAAAGAATTAATGAACAAGAATAATAATGATTTTTTTAAAATGTATATATAGGTATCTCAATTAAAAATTTCAAAAAATCGATTTGCTCAAGGTGTCAGGGGAAGTGTAACAAACATGTAAGTAAAGAGTTTGAGGTGATCATATACCAACCTCAAACTTCAGCTGCTGTATGCGTGTATGTAATATAATATAGAACATGACCACAAGGGGTGTATCAGATATAGACGAAAATGATATTCACAATCCAGAGGTCATAGCTCGAGTGATTATGAATATTATTTGAGTGTTTGTATGTTGTATGTGCCATACATATATACATACATACATACATACATACATACTGCTCTGTTACACTCAATGCACAAATATTTCATTCACCTTGTAATTGATGAGGAAAGAAAGAGCCCACCAGGAGAACCTGAACCAGTTCCTCGTCCTATTCTCACAATGGAATTGCCTGAAACTGCAGTCACTGCATATCAAGACGAAGAGGTAAGAATTAAAGAACAAAAATAATAATGATTTAAAAAAAAAATGTATATATAGGTAGCTCAAGTGAAGATTTCATACAATTCAGCATTCAGGGAAAGTGTAGCAGACATGTAAGTAAGGTGTTTGAGGTTATCATATACCAACCTCAAACTTCAGCTGCATTCGTATATGTATATATGTATATATGTATGTATGTATGGGGTGTGTGCATACATACATTCAACATTCGTAAACCTATAATTATTTCATTTAGGGATTGGGAAACAGCTCAAGCATTATATAATACATGTAGTTATGGAGTTGGGATAACACCTTCAGGTATGATGACATAAATTCATGAATAATTTATTGTTATAATAATTATACATGTAATAATTATAATTATGTTTTGAAAAAGAAAAGGCAGTCAACAGTGCAACACTTATGACATTATATTACATTACAATTCCATTCTTTCAGGCAATTACATCTCTCATTTGCCCTGGGGGATTCAGTCACCTATGATATCACCAGTCCCTCACACACCATCTACAATGCAACCAGTCTCCCACACACCATCCACAATGCAACCAGTTCCCCACACACCATCCACAATGCAACCAGTTCCCCACACACCATCCACAATGCAACCAGTCCCCCACACACCATCCACAATGCAACCAGTCCCCCACACACCATCCACAATGCACCCAGTCTCCCACACACCATCCACAATGCAACCAGTCCCCCACACACCATCCACAATGCAACCAGTCCCCCACACACCATCCACAATGCAACCAGTTCCTCACACACCATCTACAATGCAAGCATACTCTCACTTTCAGTTATGTCAACAACAAATACCAGTACATCGCCAATCATTATCAAGATTACAATACAGCCCCGAGTCTCCATTACTTGGAAAATCCACACCATTGACAGCCAAAGAAAGTGAATACTTTCAGTGGCCTATGGGAACATATAATAAAACAGAATCAATTCATCTCTCACCTGAGAACTATCATTTGCAGATATATGGTCAACAGCGACATATTGATGATGGCTCATGCAGTAGTTCTCCTTACCTTCGTGTTCCACCAAGTATCAATCTACCTCAGTTACCAGATTTCGATAGTGTGTTCACACCATCATTAGACGTGTGATGTATATTATATCATTTCGTTTTTGTTAAAGTCATTGTATTATATATGATTGTATGTACATTTTATTTCCTTCATAATTATGCATTTGCTTTTTGTGGGCATGGTGCAAAACAAATTTTGTGGTAGTAAATGAAGCCGTTTTCTGAAAATTCATTTTAGTTACAAGGGGCTGAAGAAAGCTGAATTTTGTAGCTTGTAAGTGAACCATATAATTTACCTTTCTAGGGACTATCAATTCCCCTAGTGCGAAAATAAGAAACTTTTGAGGTCCTATGATTATTGCAATTTGGAACCACGAAAATCATCGACTTCCTAAATTACTAAAAAGGCTAAATTCTTTTTGATAAATTAACGTAACCCACCAACATTTGAGCAGTTAGCAGAGTTCAGAAATGTCCGAAGAGAGCAATACAGATCTACCTTCACTCTTCAGTGAAAGCTCCGATACAGTTGAAGATGTCGTACAGCAACCCAGCCACGCCCGAGTGGCTCCAGTTCTATCTCCACCTACAGCAACTAAAGTCAACAAACTATGTGATAGACATTCTAATATTGAAGTGACCTTAGATGGAAAGGAACTGTGGGATGAATTTTATCGAAGAGGAACTGAAATGATTGTTAATCGCTCTGGAAGGTAAAGTAGTTGTACTAGCTGCTAAATCTGTTTCTCTCTCACATATTTCATTTTATATTAGACGGATGTTTCCTGAATTTTCAGTAAGCATCAGTGGATTAAGGCCTAAAGCAAAATATACAATGAAATTGGACATAGTCCTGGCAGACAATCACCGATTCAAGTTCATGAATGCGAGGTAGAGCAGGAAAATACAAAATTGGATATTGCATGGCTGGACGACAGCATACATGGAAAGACATACATAACTACTAGTTCGAACAGTCACAATAATTTATTTTTCATACATTTTCCAGATGGGTAGCTGTTGAAAGCTCTGAACCTCAGCCTGAATATGAGACCTACATACATACAGATTCACCAAATACTGGATCTTTTTGGATGAGACAGGGAGTCTCATTTCAAAAACTAAAAATTACTAATAACAAAGATAAAGCAGGACAAAATGTAAGCAGTTGCTGTACAGGCATAGATGGATGGAGAGATGAATTAAATAGATGGATAGAATGATAACTATATAGATGAATATAAATAGATAGATAGAATGATAGATGGATGAGTATGCAAATTTAAAACAGGTCGCTTTGTTACACTCAATGCACAAATATTTCATTCGCCTTGTAATCGATGAGGAAAGAAAGACCTCACTAGGAGAACCCAAACTAGTTCCTCATCCTATTCTCACAATGGAATTCCCAGAAACTACATTTATTGCAGTCACTGCATATCAAAACAAAGAGGTAAAGAATTAAGGAACAAGAATAATAATGATGTTTTAAATGTATAATTATATATATAGGTAACTCAATTGAAGGTTTCAAACAATCCATTTGCTCAAGGAATCAGGGGAAGTGTAACAAACATGTAAGTAAAGAGTTTGAGGTGATCATATACCAACCTCAAACTTCAGCTGCTGTATGCGTGTATGTAATATAATATAGAACATGACAAGGGGTGTATCAGATATAGACGAAAATGAATTCACAATCCTGAGGGATTATGAATATTATTTGAGTGTTTATCTGATACACCATGCCAGGTCAGGGTCATGTTCTATATCAGAAGATAAAAGGCTTGTAACCTAATATCTAGAAATGCAAGTTTCTTGTGTTTGTATATTACATGGTGGTTAAAGTGTATACATTTTAACCCATGATGGGAATGATACACCCTTTCTATACTATATACGCCATGGTAGGTGCCTTTGATCTTATGGCTTCCCAGAATTACAAGTATGTATGGTATGTATATATGTATCATACATATATACATACAAACGTATATACATACATACATACATGTTTCATACATATATACATACATACATACATACATACATACATACATACTGCTCTGTTACACTTAATGCACAAATATTTCATTCGCCTTGTAATTGATGAGGAAAGAAAGAGCCCACCAGGAGAATCTAAACCAGTTCCTCGTCCTATTCTCACAATGGAATTCCCTGAAACTGCAGTCACTGCATATCAAAACGAAGAGGTAAGAATTAAGGAACAAGAATAATAATGATTTTTTTAAATGTATATATAGGTAGCTCAAGTGAAGATTTCAAAGAATTCAGCATTCAGGGAAAGTGTAGCAGATATGTAAGTTAAGGTGATCATATACCAACCTCAAACTTCATGTATGTATGTATGGGTGTGTGCATGCATACATTCAACATTCTTAAACCTATAATTATTTCTTTTAGGGATTGGAAAACAGCTCAAGCATTATATAATACATGTAGTACATCTAGTTATGGAGTTAGGATGACAAATTTAGGTATGATGTCATTGATTCAATACATAAATTCATGAATAATTTATTGTTATAATAATAATTATACATATGTAATAAAGACATAGTCAACAGTGACACACTTATGACATTATTGTCATTTATATTACATTATAATTTATATCTTAATTCTTTCAGGTAATTACTTCTCTCGTTTGCCCCGGGGGATCCAGTTACTTATGGTATCACCAGTCCCTCACACACCATTTGCAATGCAACCCTACTCTCACTTTCAGTTACATCAACAACAGATACCAGTACATCACCAATCATTATCAAGATTACAATACAGTCCTGAGTCTCCAATACTTGGACCATTTACAGCCAAAGAAAGTGAATACTTAAATGAGCAAATATTAGGAGATTCTGAGAGGTAAACAAATACAAATATTATTATATACAGGATGGTTGCATAAAGGATTATTTCTAGAGTGAGGTTTTTATGTTAACTGCCTATTGAAGTGGCATTCAAGCAAGTAAGCATTCATAGAACCGGGGCTTGCTCTCAATCAATCATAAATTTATACATGTAGTATACTCACTGTGTTGTTTAGGTAATGTTCATTGAGTGATGTGATGACATCATGAATGTTTAGCAATGCAACATGTTTTATCAGAGAGTACGGTAGTCAGAAATTAACTTAAAACATTTATATGAATAAATTATGTATACATAGGTAATTTATTGAATTTTATGATTAACATCTTTTTGCAATAGTAAAATGGGGTATTCTCGATGGATTATCCTCAGATTTCTTTTTTTTAAACTCTCTCCTACAGTGTAACCATCACTAAACACAGCAACTATTGGAAACACAAATCATAATTACATATAAGAAAACTGACATTCAAAACTGGAGAGACCAGTTACATATCTGATATTGTAACACTTTTATAATTAACTGTTTATCTATAGTTTATTTATTATAATCAACAGAATATATAATGTGTCTCTAGCTAAACACAATGTATGTTTTGTACGTAACATTTATAATCTACAGGACTTCTGACTTACAGTAATTACATAATTATAATATATTCGTCATTATAATAATATACTATATACGTAATAATTCATATCACAATTGTTTTAATTGCTTTTACAGGCATCTTCACCATGTTATCACTGATATAGGTTGCAGTTGGGCAATGAATTATTTTTGAACATAATTATACGTATAATTTTTTTATAGATCTGGGGAGGTAGAAGAGATTATATGTACTAGGGAGTGGGCGGATGCGACTCCAATCACTTCAAAATAGAATATTATATAATATGACTCTAACCTGGTCTAATAGCAACCTTCATATCTTCTGATCAGCTTTATATTGTCCTGTAATTGAAGAAATATGGTTAAAATCGCCATTTTTGCAATCGCAATAAGTACAAAACCACGAAAGCCACGCCCACCAATCATGGCGTGCAACAAGTACAATGTATTTTGAGAAAACAAATAGAGCCGTTTTCTGAAAATTCATTTTACTTTTATACTTACAAGAGGCTGAAGAAAGGTGAATTCTGTAGCTTTTCACTGAAACCATAAAATCTACCTTTCTAGACACTATCAAACTCCGATCTTTCTCAGAGAGCAACTACAGTTACCCTGCCAGGGTTTACCGCCTAGGCGCCTACCGCCTACCGCCCCCTCCACCACCCGAAGGGTGTGTTTAGCTTTGTTTCTGAAAATAAATCAATCAGTCAAAACATTTAGGCCCAATAATTATACCCCCGGGTGGGTGTGGCTTCCAAAAGATACAGAATTTAACCAGATTGTATGCAGCAAGAAGCTGGCAAGACTAGAAACCGATCGGAGTTTCAACTACCCCTCCCCCTAGTACAACCTTAAACAATGTATTATCACGTGCTACAGTGAATGTATTTTAAGCGCAAATGCACGAACTATAGTATTCCATTGTTGATATATGCGACGAATGATCGCCTTCTGAAATTACTAAAAAGGCTAAATTCTTTTTGATAAATTAACGTAACCTACCAACATTTGAGCAGTTAGCAGAGTTCAGAAATGTCCGAAGAGAGCGATACAGATCTACCTTCACTCATCAGTGAAAGCTCGGATACCGTTGAAGATGCCGCACAGCAACCCAGCCACGCCCGAGTGGCTCCAGTTCTACCTCCACCTACAGCTAAACTATGTGACAGACATTCTAATATTGAAGTGACCTTAGATGGAAAGGAATTGTGGGATGAATTTTATCGAAGAGGAACTGAAATGATTGTTACTCCCTCTGGAAGGTAAAGTAGTTGTACTAGCTGCTAAATCTGTTTCTCTCTCACATATTTCATTTTATATTAGACGGATGTTTCCTAGATTTTCAGTAAGCATCAGTGGATTAAGGCCTAAAGCAAAATATACAATGAAGTTAGACATAGTCCTGGCAGACAATCACCGATTCAAGTTCTTGAATAGGTAAGAGCAGGAAAATACAAAATTGGATATTGTATGGTTGGATGACAGCATGCATGGAAAGACATACATAACTACTAGCTTGAACAGTCACAATAATTTAGTATTTTTCATACATTTTCCAGATGGGTAGCTGTTGGTAGGTCTGAACCTCAGCCTGCATACGAGACGTACATACATACAGATTCACCAAATACTGGATCTTTTTGGATGAGACAGGGAGTCTCATTTCACAAACTAAAAATTACTAATAACAAAGATAATAAAGCAGGACAAAATGTAAGCAGTTGCTGTACAGGCATAGATGGATGGAGAGATGAATTAAATAGATAGATAGAGTGATGATGAATTAAATGAATGATAGATGGATGAGTATGAAAATTTAAAAGAATATTCTTTGTAGGCTTTGTTACACTCATTGCACAAATATTTCATTCGCCTCGTAATCGATGAGGAAAGAAAGAGCCCACCAGGAGAACCCAAACCAGTTCCTTGTCCTATTCTCACAATGGAATTCCCAGAAACTACATTTATTGCAGTCACTGAATACCGAAACACAAAGGTAAGAATTAAGGAATAAGAATAATAATGATTCTTTTAATGTATATATAGATAACTCAATTGAAGATTTCAAACAATCCAATGGCTACAGCATTCAGGGAAAGTGTAGCAGACATGTAAGTAAAGAGTTTGAGGTAATCGTATACCAACCTCAAACTTCAGCTGCTGTATGTATGTATGTATGTAATATAATATAGAACATGACCACAAGGGGTGTATCAGATATAGACGAAAATGAATTCATAATCCTGAAGGATTATGAATATCATTTGAGTGTTTATATGATACACCATGCGAGGTCAGGGTCATGTTCTGTAACCTAATACCTAGTAATGATTATTGCATTATCTTGTAACCTGGCAACTTTTACGTCATCAAAGACGCAACAGGTACATGCGTTCTATAAATGATGATTGTGCAAAATTTATGGATAAAATTGATGCCCGATTCCAAGTTATGGGTGTCTCAAAAAGCCACACTTCCAAATGAAGATATTGCTAAAACAAAATGAAGTGATATTCCAATGTTTCATGGTTGTTCCATTAAGCAGACATTGATTTATTTCAATCAAGGATCTTCAAAATAACTCTATAACAATTTCATTATAATCACTGCTTAATCACTTAATCTTAATTTAGATTTGCTTTGGAATATTCATCTATTGAACTTTTTTTCTAAAATTTCAAGTTTCTTGTGTTTGTATATTACATGGTGGTTAAAGTGTATACATTTTAACCCATGATGGAAATGAAACACCCTTTCTATACTATATACACCATGGTAGGTGCCTTTGATTTTATGGCTTCCCAGAATACAAGTATGTATGTATGTATATATGTACCATACATATAATTTATACATACATACATACATACATACATACATACATACGTACATACATACATACATACATACATACATACATACATACATACATACATACATACTGCTCTGTTACACTCAATGCACAAATATTTCATTCGTCTTGTAATTGATGAGGAAAGAAAGAGCCCACCAGGAGAGCCTAAACGAGTTCCTCGTCCTATTCTCACAATGGAATTCCCTGAAACTGCAATCACTGCATATCAAAACGAAGAGGTAAGAATTAAAGAACAAGAATAATAATGATTTTTTAAAATGTATATATAGGTAGCTCAAGTGAAGATTTTAAAGAATCCAGCATTCAGGGAACGTGTAGCAGACATGTAAGTAAGGAGTTTGAGGTGATCATATACCAACCGCTGCATTATGTATGTATGTATGGTGTGTGTGTGCGCATGCATACATTCAACAATCGTAAACCTATATTTCTATATTTATTTCATTTAGGGATTGGGAAACAGCTCAAGCATTATATAATATATGTAGTCCATCTAGTTATGGAGTTGGGATGACACATTCAGGTATGATGCCCTTAGGATATGATTCAATACATAAATTCATGAATAATTTATTGTTATAATAATTATTATACATATGTAATAAAGACATAGTCAACAGTGCAACACTCATGACATTATTGTCATTTATATTACATTATAATTTATATCTTATATCAATTCTTTCAGGCAATTACTTCTCTCATTCACCCTGGGGGATCCAGTTACCTATGGTATCACCAGTCCCTCACACACCATTTGCAATGCAACCCTACTCTCACTTTCAGTTACATCAACAACAGATACCAGTACATCACCAATCATTATCAAGATTACAATACAGTCCTGAGTCTCCAATACTTAGACCATTTATAACCAAAGAAAGTGAATACTTCCATGAACAAAATTAGGAGATTCTGAGAGGTAAACAAATACAAATATATTATTATATACAGGATGGTTGCATAAAGGATTATTTCTAGAGTGAGGATTTTATGTTGACTGCCTATTGAAGTGGTATTTAAGCAAGTAAGCAACCAGAGCATTCATAGAACCTGGCTAGGGTGGGGCTTGCTCTCGATCAATCATAAATTTATACATGTAGTATACTCACTGGGTAATGTTCATTGAGTGATGTGATGACATCATGAACATCTAGCAATGCAACATGTTTTATCAGAGAGGACGGTGGTCAGCAAATAACTTAAAACATTTATATGAATAAATTATGATGTATACATGGGGTATTCTCGATGGATTATCATCAGGTTTCTTTTTGTTACTCCCTCCTACAGTGTACTCATCACTAAACACAGCAACTATTGGAAATACATATCACAATTACATATAAGAAAACTAATGTTCAAAACTGGAGAGACCAGTTACATACTTGATATTCTAACTTATTACAAAACAGAAATGACTTATATTAACTGTATTTGTATAGTTTATTATGTATAATTATAACGACTTTTATAATTAACTTTTTATGTATAGTTTATTTATTATAATCAACATGTATAATGTATAACAACTTTTATATTTAACTGTTTATCTATATTTGAATGTACAATGTAACTCATATAGTTATATCTAAGTACAATGTGTTTTTTAACATTTATAATCTTCTGACTTACAGTAATTATATAATAATTATATACATTATAATAATTATACACACGTAATAGTTCATATCGTAATTGTTTCACTACGCTTTGATACACTCCAAACTTTGGAATAAGATCATCCACATTATAATAATATAATATGTATTATAAATAACAAGTATTGAGAAGCATAGATCAATCCGATCTGTTGTGATCTCTTTGGTACCATTTATATACACTGATTCTACCAGTTGCATTTCATATTTCAATGCTAAAAACAAAAAATAATTAAACTTCACAAAGTATTTTTTCTTTTTACCTGGAGAATTTCCTGGACTACCAACAATATGATTGCCTGCAGCCATTATGTATAGTCACCTGGGAACAGCTACGGGGTCTGTTGCGTAATTATCTGAGTGTCGCCCTCGCCAGAAAATAAAATATTATTGTGCTACATAATATAATTGTTTGATTACACAATCAATAATTATAAGGTTAGTAAAGTCGTGAATACAACTTTTACTGCAATAGAGGCCAGACGTTTCAATTGCTTGCAATCTTCATCATGCAAACTGCATGATGCAGTTTGCAATTGGATTTTTGTACATAATAATACATATCATTGTACTATAGATCTGGGAAGGTATATATAGAAGACATTATATATATATATATATATATATATAGGTCATCATGCATTATTTATGTGCGAAATATTTAAACTATTAGTGAGGTGAAAATTTCCCCACACAAAGTCAAAGTGATGCACTCTTTTACAACTTATCTACTTAGACAGTTAAAAGCTAAATGACTTTTAATGTATTATCACGTACTGCACTTTTGCTTTGAATAATTGTATTTCAAGGGCGCTAAATACAAATACACTTTCATCTAACTATAGCACTACGTACTCCATTGTTGATGGAACCGAGGAATATATATACGACAAAGTATACAAGAATGATCGCCTTTTGAAATTACTAAAAAGGCTAAATTCTTTTTGATAAATTAACGTAATCCACCAACATTTGAGCAGTTAGGAGAGTTCAGAAATGTCCAAAGAGAGAGATACAGATCTACCTTCACTCATCAGTGAAAGCTCGGATACCGTTGAAGATGCCGCACAGCAACCACAAGTGGCTCCAGTTCTACCTCCACCTACAGCAACTAAAGTCAACAAACTATGTCATAGACATTCTAATATTGAAGTGACCTTAGATGGAAAGGAACTGTGGGATGAATTTTATCGAAGAGGAACTGAAATGATTGTTAATCGCTCTGGAAGGTAAAATAGTTGTATACTCTAAATCTGTTTCTCTCTCACATATTTCATTTTATATTAGACGAATGTTTCCTGGATTTTCAGTAAGCATCAGTGGATTAAGGCCTAAAGCAAAATATACAATGAAGTTGGACGTAGTCCTGGCAGACAATCACCGATTCAAGTTCTTGAATGCGAGGTAAGAGCAGGAAAAGACAAAATGGATATTGCATGCCTGGACGACAGCATGCATGGGAAGACATACATAACTACAGTCACAATAATTTAGTATACATTTTCATACAATTTCCAGATGGCTAGCTGTTGGTAGCTCTGAACCTCAGCCTGCATACGAGACGTACATACATACAGATTCACCAAATACTGGATCTTTTTGGATGAGACATGGAGTCTCATTTCGAAAGCTAAAAATTACTAATAACAAAGATAAACCAGGACAAAATGTAAGCAGTTGCTGTACAGGCATAGATGGATAGAGAGATGAATTAAAAAGATAGATAATTATAATGATATATGAACGAGTATGAAAATTTAAAACAATATTCTTTGCAGGCTTTGTTACACTCAATGCACAAATATTTCATTCGCCTTGTAATCGACGAGGAAAGAAAGAGCCCACCAGGAGAACCTAAACCAGTTCCTCGTCCTATTCTCACAATGGAATTCCCAGAAACTACATTTATTGCAGTCACTGCATATCAAAACGAAGAGGTAAGAATTAAGGAATAAGAATAATAATGATTTTTTTAATGTATATATACGCAGGTAACTCAATTGAAGATTTCAAACAATCCATTTGCTAAAGCATTCAGGGAAAGTGTAGCAGACATGTAAGTAAAGAGTTTGAGGTGTTCATATACCAACCTCATCTTCAGCTGCTGTTTGTATGTATGTATGTATGTATGTATGGTGTGTGTGTGCATGCATACATTCAACATTCGTAAACCTATAAGTATTTCTTTTAGGGATTGGGAAACAGCTCAAGCATTATATAATACATGTAGTACATCTAGTTATGGAGTTGGGATGACACATTCAGGTATGATGCCCTAAGGACATGATTCAATACATAAATTCATGAATAATGTATTGTTATAATAGTAATTATTATAATTATAATTATTTTAAAAAATAAGTCAACAGTGCAACACTTATGACATTATTGTCAATTACATATCTTCAATTCTTTCTTAAAGGCAATTACTTCTCTCATTCGCCCTGGGGGATCCAGTCACCTATGGTATCACCAGTCCCCCACACACCATCTACAATGCAACCAGTCCCCCACACACCATCCACAATGCAACCAGTCCCCCACACACCATCCACAATGCAACCAGTTCCCCACACACCATCTACAATGCAAGCTTACTCTCACTTTCAGTTACGTCAACAACAAATACCAGTACATCGCCAATCATTATCAAGATTACAATACAGCCCCGAGTCTCCATTACTTGGAAAATCCACACCATTGACAGCCAAAGAAAGTGAATACTTTCAGTGGCCTATGGGAACATATAATAAAACAGAATCAATTCATCTCTCACCTGAGAACTATCATTTGCAGATATATGGTCAACAGCGACATATTGATGATGGCTCATGCAATATTTCTCCTTACCTTCGTGTTCCACCAAGTATCAATCTACCTCAGTTACCAGATTTTGATAGTGTGTTCACACCATCATTAGACGTGTGATGTATATTATATCATTTCGTTTTTGTTGTAAAGTCACTGTATTATAAATGATTGTATGTACATTATTAATTTATTATTTATTTCATAATAATTACCAATATTGTGCGCCGTTGCGAAATAATTACTTCACTTATGGGGCGTGTTCAATGATTTTCGAATTTCGAGTTCGCGCGGGTTCATTCAATGACATTCATCATTGAGGCAAGTTGTATTCTACATGCTAGATAACAATAGATTATAATAACATTATTTCATAGAGTTAGTCATGACACAACCAATTGAATGGGCTCCATTACCAGAGGCTACCTCAGAGCAAATTTATGATTGTACTCCAAGCTATACCCATCCATACTCAACTAGTTACCATGGATATCACTCCTCGGTTTCACAGAGTGCCGCCACCACTTCAGGAATCGTATCAAAACAAAAAACCACACCCCTTACTAACAACTGGGATAAACCTTCAAGAAGCACTACTGGATATTTGGTAACCATGCCAAATGAACTGATTGATAAAACACCCACTTCTAACTTAACCATACTATCAATGGGGAGTTCCGAAGCTCCAAGCAAGTCAAGTCGTACCCCCTTTCTACAAAGCATGACAAACACATTCTCTCATCCTAATTTAAGTTCTTCTCAACTTGACGAGTTATGGAAAAAATTCCTTGAAACGGCACTTGTTTCCAGAGAGCCTAATAGTGGGTGTGGTTGTACATGTCACAGAAAGGGTAATCCCTCTATATTTACTTATACTCCAGCACCAAATTTTAATTACCAACAGCAGTCATATCCTCGTGGACTAGAAAACACACCTCCAACTATTCCATTGGTTTTTGATATTTCTCCTCCTTCAACAAAGACCTCCCTACAAAATACTGTTACTGTGTCTAGGACTCAACCTCAAACTATATCAAATTTCCAAACCCACATTCCACCCATTATATCAACAAAAAACTCCCTACGAAAAACTGTGTCTGGGACTCAACCTCAAACTATATCAAATTTCCAAACGCACATCCCACCCATTACATCAACAAAGACCTCCTTACAAGAACCTGTGTCTAGGACTCAACCTCAAACCACATCAAATTTCCAAACCCAAATCCCACCCATTACATTGTCTTATCCACAAAAGTCTCAATCAGATACCACATCAAAGACTCAATCTAATACTGAGGGTGAGACCGTTTGTGAAACGGTATCCAAACATATTACATTTGAAGATTCTGTGGTAAAACACAAGATAGACCTAGCTGTTCCAAACATACATCATCACACAGACAAACCACAGAAACACACTCCATTTGTTACTAAAGAGAATGAGTCCAGTAATACACTCGAAAGATTGTCATTACAAGAAGCATGTCGACTACTGAATTCTAAATTCATCAGTAATTCCAAAAGAAGGCAAGAATTAGTGAAACAGAGAGTAAGACAAAATTTTGAATATTGTGAAGATAAGCAAAGCAAGGAGGAACAAAGTGTTTATGTGAAATCAGTTTGTGTCAGGGGACCTTCATTTGTGAATATCGGTGAGTAATATTCTTATTATAACACCGAGACAGTACAGTATATGTCAATAGAGTCACCATACAGTAACAGTAATCTTTCAGTATAGTATAGCAATTGGTGTATCACTATTGTGGTACCTATTACTGTCAAAACTACTGTTGAACTATATACTGTAGTGTGAAAATGAAACTACTGAGCAATTACAGTACTTTATTGAAACTTGCACTATATACAGAAACCAAAAAATGCGAAGTGCTAACCATAAGACTTTGTTGTGGTAGGAAGTTATATACATTCTTGATGGAATGAATAAAACGCTATGGTTATTAATAATGAATTCATTACTTCATTAATCAGTACAAAGTATTGTTTGACACTTTCTGTAGTGCAAGATTTAGTGTACTGTACTGCGACTTTTATCGACATGCAGTACATGTACATCAGGTTTTTTTTTATAGCTTCTATGGTGCACCATTGGCCAAAAGAGCTTCTTATTTGGCACTGCACAGTTAATTATGATTATATTAACTCTTTGTTAATTGGTATTCCCATTGGCACACACACACTAACTATTGTTGAGCCAATTTGGTCCATGCTTCAAAATGTATATGTATATGTACATGTGATATCTCCTCTTATTTCTAGAGCCTAAAATGAGACCAAGAATGACATACAAAGAAATGTATGAACAAAGTAAAAGGTAAGAATATCATCCATTTCAAGACTCAGTACTAATCCTTCCTAAAGGTATTGGAGAGAATTACCAGAAGTGAAAAAGAAGGCAGAAGAGGAGAAGAGGAAGAGAGAGGCTGCCACAAACAGACTGAGAATGAAAATATATCAAAAGGTACATCATTGCATCAATAGTTTCCAAATCCTGTATTCAAATGATCATTTCTATATTTACAGGAAGTTCTGATTAGAATGAGACGTTCAAGAGCACAGAAACGTAAATGACACCATTATATACAATGTATATAGCAGATGTGATGACATCATTCATTATACATGTACATGTAACATTAACAAATGTTTTATTTCAATATACATGTACATGTACATGTAACATTAACTTTATTTCATTATTATAGGTATTAAAGAAATAATTATAATTATAATAATTATTATAGTTTAGTATTCATTCATTTCCTAACATGTACCTAGACATAAACAAAAAAAAAATAGTATCATAAATTTCAATTAATTAACAAGTACAAGTATCTACAGACCCCATGCAGTACTGGTTCCTCAGAAATATTACATGATGAAGTAAAAATGAATGTTTCTTCATGTAACCCCAGCAGGATTATGTCACCATTACTGTACAATTCTAGCTAGTATCATTGTTAGGGTTGAGTATAGTTTTATATTTATAGAAGTGAATGTGTTTCTATTTGTAGTAGCTAAAAATATATCAATAAACTATGATAAAAGTGGAGAATTTTTGTATGGGTGTATAGAGGATTTCTATACTGTAATAGTAAGTTAGTAATCAACTCAAGGTTACCATGACAATTGCCCACCACCTGTTATAGTACTCAGTAACCATGGGACTGTTGAAGATATTGTATGACCATTGACATATAGTCACCCACGCATCTGTAACAGTACCCAGTCACTGATTGAAATAATGTCCAGCAATTGGCTCTTTCCAGACAATCTGGCTATTATTCCAGCAATTGGCTCTTTCCAGACAAAATTGCATTTGATTGGACAAATTGTCTGATGAGTAAACCTCACAGAAAGGTTAATTACTAGTCGAGAGCAGTCATGGCCTAGTGGTATATCTCATAATGGGCACAGTGCTGGCTTTCTGAACAAAATTCACAATTTGCTGGTCAAATATTGTTATTTCTGCTGGACACTTACAAAAAAAAAACTATTTTGAGCACTGCCAGTAATCATGGGACTGCTGAAGTTATTGTGAGTTTATTTACGACCTCAAGATAACTATATTCATTATGAAGTTATGGGAACTGGTATATGTTTCAAGTGTAATTGATATCATGTACATGTGGCTACTATCAGTTCTATAGACACAACTTATATTAATAAACTAACCATTCATTTCGGCAACTAACAGCTTCCTTACGTACCAGCCTCTTCTTATCATCAAGACATAGGGCTAATTCTCTAATCACATGATTTTGATGTGGATATGTTAGGTGTGAGGGTAGTATAGTCAATACACTAAGACACTTCAGAGATGATATTCTCACTTTCTGAAAGACATTAATATAAAACTACTTATCAGATGTGGAGGTGAATAGATGTTTGGAAGCTTTGCTAACAGCTGTACAGTGATGAAAATGCAGGAGAGCAGAGGAACACAATGTACATGTATTTACATACAATTCTTAATGGGATTATTTTGATGGAGATGTAGACATCCAGGTTGTATAGGGGGAACTGCCCCTTAAGACACTTTGGTGAGCTCACCATATATGAACTATTTACTTGCATACAATTCTGAATGGGATTATTATGGCCCGTAGGGCCATCCCTATGATTGCTTTCCCACGGGTTCGAACTATATATATATATATGTTTGTGTCACTTATGCGAGTATGTGTTGTATACGTAGTTAAGGAAGTTGCGTCATTCTGGGGGGCTCGGTCAATTAATAGGCGTGGTGCGTAATAGAACGTGCGCTTGAGCCCTGAACTCAGCAGAAAGAAAGCTGCTTGTGAAACTGGAACTACTAGCTAACTATTCTACCTGAAATATATTCCTAAAGTTCTACAGGATTCTTTAAAAGGTAAAGAGAGTGGATAATCAAAATAATAACTATAATAGGCTGATGTGTTTCAGGCATGATAAAGTCAGCCATGATTACTGAACACCATAAAGCAATCATTGGGATACTTTTTTCTCTAAATACACTTGTTTTGTGATGGAGATGTAGGCATCCCAGGTTGTACTGTTATGGGGGGGGACTGCCCCTCAAGACATTTTGGCAAACTCACCATATATGGATTTGTCTGTGATATTTGGAGTAGACGTGGTACCAGAGATGAAAGATGTTCACTAATATTAACAGGTGCATCATTAACAAGAGAATGAAGAGCATCTAATGAGGAGATAAGTACATCATGTTGATCAAGTGAAGATGAATTTAGACTCTCAAGAAGAAGAGGAAGAAGCTGGATAAAAGAAAAATAAGATAAATATTTGTGGGATAGATTTAACAGATAATACCATCACTATATTCTTGGATGTGAATGTGTTGTTTTTAGTTAACTATAACTAAATTACATATGGGTCTACTGTAAAAATTGGCCAATGATGAGCACTTTTAGTCTAAAACTAAAACCCTTTTAGTATTACATGTAACTATAAGTGAAACTAAAATTGTGAGATACTAGCCATACTATAATGAGTGGCTCTGTATGTGTGTGTGTGTGTGTTGTACATGTACATGTACATGTACACACGTACATTTGGTAAATCAGCCAATAGAACTTGTTTAGGTACAGCTTGCATGATGTACGAAAGGGTCTCTATACAATATTGTCTGATCGATACTTGAGACTGATATAAACTGACTAACTGGGGTACTACTATAGAGAACAATCGTTGCTTATGAAAGATCTAGAGAGAAAGGAAGAATGAAGAATTATAATTGATACTCAGGAACACAAATGGAGTAATAGATGTCTCATAGGTCAGCTAAACAATCTCATTACAAACTATTACGTACATGTAATCAAGCATTGAAACATGTATTGTTCTAACGAATATACTCACTTTAATATTAGCACTACAAGCTGAATTTAAACAGTCAGGAAAATCACACAACAGATGATGAAATCCATCAGCCACTGAACATCCTAAGAGCTCATCCACAAATAGAGTCAGGAGCTGAAGATAATATAATAGAAAGAGTGAAGTGGGTGGATGGATGGAAGGAAAAGAGAGAGAGAGAGAGAGAGAGTTGGAAGGAAGGTAAGAGGGATGGTTCGGAGGGATACCTTGTTTACAGCTGTCACTCCTATTGGATGTGATCTCACAATTAAACCTTTTGTTATCTACAATAAGTATTTAATTATTATCATAATATATTACATGTACATGTATATAATGATATCCTCTGATATAAATACTGTAACATATCTTACTAGCTTAATACTGCCTTCGGTGGTTTAAGCTAGGCATGCATAGTACCTTCTAAGTGTAGTACACTACAGGCTCATTATATGTCTATATCTATCAGATGTTAGCCAGGCCTCTTTCTCTATATCAGTTAGTCTTGTCCATGTTTGTCTATGTCTATCTCTATCCTAAGATCTCCCGAAATCTCTTTCTACTACCGTCTCCAAAGTTCTTCTCTCTCTGTCTAATTTTGTCGCTGATTATCATTGATCTCTTCTCAAAGCTTCTTTTTGAACACACAAATGTCAGATTTACTGTCAACGCCTCCTTTTATTACGTCACGTCAAAGCACTTACGTCAACGTCTAATTTTCTGGGTCTTTTTTGCAGGTGAATTTGTGACAGACAACGATATTATTATATAGATTATTATTATTATTAGATTATTCTGGTATATAGATTAGATAACATAGAGACTAACTCACTAACCCATAGCCATAAAGATAGTGCATTCTTTCTCCTCTCACTTTCATTCGAGGTATTTGTTATCAAATTCCACACATTCTCCATCTCCTGCTCAAGTAAACTACACCCACTATCAGCCATTTTGTTCACCAGACAACCACACCCTTTGGCACTTTGATGACATGCAAAGCTACTAGAAGATTCTAGACAAAATCGAATCAAGTTTGGAAAGAGATCAGAAAAAACACCATCCTTGATAACCTATGAAAATTATAATCTTTACAATACATTTACACTACATGTACATGTACATGTTGTTGTACAGAGTGTCGTGGGTTTGAATCCCACCTGAGGCAATTCTCATTCTCATTTTTCCATTGCCTCAGGTGTCTTTCTTTCTTTCTTTCTTTTTACATCTCCTGTAACATCATGTTCATGCATGTATATACTGATCAGATTCTCACATCAAAAGTAGAGTTGAATAATAATACTATGGTATTATTGATATTTGATATATCATATCGTTATAGTTTCTTGATTATCAATATATTGCAGCCACACTGTTTTTATTTTATTTTTTATTTTACACTGATAGTGAAGGGTCTTTCGATAGCACATGGCTAATATTAGGAAAGCATATTATGTCACTATCACACAATATGCATACATATAAATACATGTACATTGTACTTAATTGGCATACTATAAAAATTGAAAAATTTGGTCTTGCACAAGCCTTGTGTGTATATGCAGAAGTTGATCCAAAAGGGACTGAAGTGACAAAGGGAAGTACATAGAATATTTCTTGCTAATATCATAATGGTTTCGCATGATAATCTTATGTATTTCTGATTATCACCCATTCCTAGCTGACTATTTCAATGGTCATAGGTAGCCATAAAAATGCTAATTGGGTATATAATTATTATTTTCAATCTTACTTTAATTGAACTCAAAACAGCTCTAAGAAAGACAACCAGCTGTGTCTGTTGCCATGGTGATGATGTCTGAGGGGATGATAAATTATCAACAATGTCGCTAGAGATACAATTATCAAGTTATACATAAATTTGGGAGTGGAATGAAAATATTTGTACACTGTAGTTTACAATATTATTAGCAATACTTGTAAAGGGAGAAACTTGACATCAGCTGGTTCAGAGATAAAGTCATCCAGTTTATCTCTCATAAATATATTCATGATCTGTTCTATCCAATCCTGACTTTGTCTAAATGAGATGAGGAAATCAAAAGCTATTATTCATCTTATGGCGCAAGTCCTTCCTAATGTAAATGTGTCTGTAACTTTTCACATTCACAATGACCTCAAAAGTAGGTGGTGATGACTTTATATGTACTATAGTGTATAGTTTAATGTCATAAGGTTAATACATGATTATACTGTAACTCAATAACTTATATGTACTATAGTGTATAGTTTAATATCATAAGGTTAATACTTGATTATACTGTAACTCAATAATGAAGTAATGGATTAAAATTTGACGTACACAAAAAAGAACAGGAAGGATAATTATATGAAAATAGTGTAGGTACAGATTGGTGGTCATCCAAACTACATTTTCTGAGGTCATGGTGAATGTGGTTTAGCTGCTTCACTTACATTAAATCTAGACACTGTGTGTGTATTCTAATGGCAGCTGCAAGATGGAGTAACACATCCTCTGCGAAAAGAACACTGTGAGACTCAAGATCTAGTTATAATCAAAAATTAATAAATGGATTGTTAATCCATCATGTATATAATCACGTACCACCTTCACATTATACTGTATGTACATGTATATGTACACATGTACATGAATATGATTAACCCTCATATGTACACGTACATGAATATGGTTATCCCTCTTATGTACACATACATGAATATGGTTATCCCTCTTATGTACACGTACATGAATATGGTTATCCCTCTTATGTACATGTAGATGAATATGGTTATCCCTCTTATGTACATGTACATGTACATGAATATGGTTATCCCTCTTATGTACATGTACATGAATATGATTAACCCTCATATGTACATGAATCTCTTATGTACATGTACATGATTATCCCTCTTGTGTACATGTACATGTTCCTCATATATCATATACATGTATGTATGTATACTATGAATATGATTATCCCTCATATAGTGTAGGTATAGTGTAGGTACATGTACATGTACATGGTTATCACTTACATGTACATCCTAGCCCCAATATGAACCCTCATATGTACATACCCACTCTAATATGAACCCTCATATGTACATCCCAGCCATAATATGAACCCTCATATGTACATCCCAACCATAATATGAATCCTCATATGTACATACCCACCCTAATATGAACCCTCATATGTACATACCCACCCTAATATGAATCCTCATATGTACATACCCTCCCTAATACAAACCCTCATATGTACATGTACATGTGTATCTATATACAAACCTCTTATAGATTGATTAATACATATTTTCAGTATTCTGGGTATTATATCATGATGACAGATCTGAATGGGTATTTGATTTGAAGAAACTAGAGAGAGAGAGATACTCAAAATCAAGTTGTTTTATTTTTGAAAACAGGTCTATTATAGAAATGAATAGTACATTTCAGAAGTTTGAATTACATGTATAATTATACATGTAGAAAGCTTCATTGTCCTCTCCAAATCACATGACTAATTATCAAATATCATTAAACCAGGGAGATGAAGTCACAGTGTGGTACTATGGTGCTCCCCCACACTTTACACATAAATGTAATTATGTTGAAAAACACTGATTGAACAGTATTAACCAAACGTCATGTACCACTGATGCACTCCCCTACACTTAATGGCACTGAAGTTACCTGATCCAAAAATCATTTCAATGGCTTCACTCACTACTAGAGCTAACGAGAGGTTCTCTTCAGAATAGGGCACTAAAAAAACAATCAAATTAACTTTTCAAGTCAACAATTGATATACAAATTTTAATTTACCTTTTACAATAGAATCCAAAAAATTGATTAAAATAGGTAATGACATCATTATGACATCATGATTGATAGAAACAGCTGTTAATATATTTATACCACCTGTAATGAAGGTACCTAATGAGATAAGATACCAATATTAATACTGTTATTTAGTTTGACAATAATGAATATTTTTAGTTATAATATGCCTTGTTTATAACCTAAACTCACAATACCTTACTAAAAGGGGTTTTTAACTCACATTACCTTACTAAAAGGGGTTTTTAACTCACAATACTGTACTAAAAGGGGTTTTTAACTCACAATACTGTACTAAAAGGGGTTTTTAACTCACAATACTGTACTAAAAGGGTTTTTTAACTCACATTACCTTACTAAAATGGGTTTTTAACTCACAATACTGTACTAAAAGGGGTTTTTAACTCACATTACCTTACTAAAAGGGGTTTTTAACTCACAATACTGTACTAAAAGGGGTTTTTAACTCACATTACCTTACTAAAATGGGTTTTTAACTCACAATACCTTACGAAAAGGTTTTTTTAACTCACAATACCTTACTAAAAGGGGTTTTTAACTCACAATACCTTACTAAAAGGGTTTTTTAGTTATACACTATAGTTACATGTACATGAAGTAGACTTGTAATTTAGTTCTAACTTAGTTAACTAATTTAGAATACCTTACTAAAAGGGGTTTTAGATCTCATACCTGAATATTGCAGTTGTGTGGTTAGTGTTGGTAAAACATGTTTTTGTATCACTTGAGGATAGTATTTACTAATAATACTCAGCGATATAGTACACTCATCTCTGGAGGTAGATAAATGTAGGCACACATTAAATTACCCGTACATGTAATTGTATGTACTAATTACGTGTACATGTACTTATATGTACAGTGTACACATTAAATTACATGTACATGTACATATTAATTTACATGTACATGTACCTAGTATATACATGTACATGTAACACTAAATTACACATACACATACCTAATTGATTTATCTTCACAATTGATAGCAAGCTTCATTAAACTACCAGCACATTGTCCAACCTATTATAACAAATACAGACCATCTGACAATCACCTGACAGTCACATGACATACACATTACCTCATCAAGGGAGAGACATTGTGTATTTATAACAGATGAGAGAGTTGATATTGTTGCGGTACAAAGATATGTGTTCTCTTCATTAATTAAAGGGAGAAGAAATGAGAAGAGAGGCTGAAGATAAGAGGCAAAAGGAACTCCTACATAAACATAATCATAATAATGATAACAAAATGTTGTGACTAAATGATCAGTGATTGTGTGTGCTTCATACAAAGAGAAGTATAAATTATTGCAGTCAAGAGTTATTTTCTATGATGCCATCAACATGAATAGACTTTAGTTAATAGTATTATACATGTACATGTACATATGTACATGTATACATGTACATGTACAAGTACATACATGTATGTACATGTACCTGTACAAGTACATAATATTATGTACATTTACAATGTATTATACATGATTGTACATTAATGTTATACAACATGTAAAAATAGTCACTAACTACATGTACATGTATATGTACATGTATACTTACTTTTAGTATCAATATCTTTAAATTTTCCAAAAACTTTTAAAAACTTTACAAGTATTTCCAATAATACGATCTTTGTTGACATCTGTAAATAAAATGAATGAAATACCGAAAAATTTAACTTAACTGTTCCCATTCACTAGGATGTGATGACTTTATGTGTAATATAGTGTACAGTTTAATGTCATAAGGTTAATACATGATTATACTGTAACTCAATAATGAAGTAATGGATTGAAATTGACATACATGTACACAAAAAAGAATGGGAAGGATAATGATATGCAGGTTAAAAGATTGTTAGTCCATTTCTCTGAGGTCATGGTAAACACGAATGACCTTTATATCCTACCTGCACTTCTTCATTAAATTGTTGAATCAAAAGAGGGATGACATCTTTGGCAACAAGAGAAGAGGCCTCAAGAGAGCCTCCAGCTGTAGCTTGTAATAATCTAGTTGCTGGATGAATCATTTTCAGTTCCGGTTGACATATATGATGACAACAATCTATAGACAAATGGTTTAATGGATAGATGAATGGACATGTGGTTTAATGGATAAATGAATGGACATATGGTTCAATGGATAGATGAATGGAATGATTCATTGGGTAGATGAATGGACATATGGATCATTGGATAGATGAATGGACAGGTGGTTCAATGGACCAACCCTTCATTATTAATTCAATTAATTCTTGTAAGTCATCAGGATTAGATGTTTCCATAGGAGTGTCACGTGTAACAGCCTCCACAATACATTTAAGTGCTTGAAGACTGGTTATCTGATGGGTAATAAAAAAATAAAACATTTTTCAAACATAGTTAGGTTTAGTAATGATGATGTAATTACCTCAACATTATCTGCTACAGGATAAAAGACCTGAGAGAGAGAGAGAGAGAGAGAGAGAGAGAGAGAGAGAGAGAGAGAGAAATAAACAAATGATATTACAAGAATGAGTTTTACTCTTGACCTCTTGTTTGATGGCTTGCCATATAGATGTAATAAAAGATCTCAGCCCATCATTTCCAAATATTGCTGCTCCAACTGCCTATAGAGAGAATTATTAGTAGGTGTGGTTTAAAAATGAGGAGAGGCTAACCCACGAGTGTATGTAAGGAATCTACTTTAGATCCATGTACATCAGAAGAGAGTTTTTCAAGAAGAAGTGGAATACAAAACTAAAAAATGAAGAATAAAGAAAAAATATAACAAGATATATAGAAATAAGTATCCCTACGATTGCCTTGTGATGACTTAATCATTACTGATGACTTTTCCATATTTGAAACTCAACAACATATTATAGTTATTTGTTAAGTTCTGCAGGGCCATCCCTAAGATGGCTGATTGACAATACTTGTAGTCAATGGTGTGGAAACAGCCAGTCATACAGGACATTGTCCGGTAAGTCTAGTGAATGTCTGGTAAATTGAAACTGAGCTGTTTACAAAGTATATGGGGAGCAGGACAAGAATGATGAAAATAGGTCAAAATGTCCAGCAATTGGCTCAATGTTCCCACACTCCTGCTTGTAGTTTAGATATAGTCATACAATATACATGATGTTATCGGAGATGTAGAAAGAAAGAAAGAAAGAAAGAAAGAAAGACACCTGAGGCCAATGGAAAAATGAAAATGAGAGTTGCCTCAGGTGGGATTCGAACCCACGGCACTCTGTACTCTGGACAGATGGTCTACTAACTGAGCTACCAAGGCAGCTCAGCTAGCAGGGGCCGAATCAAACATCTCATACGCCTGTATGAACAGGCTAACTTTACACTAGGCATTAGGTGAAGGCCGGGGTAATGAAACCACCAAAGACACCAACACCAAACCTAAGCATACACATGATGTTATTGGAGATGTAGAAAGAAAGAAAGAAAGAAAGAAAGACACCTGAGGCAATGGAAAAATGAAAATGAGAGTTGCCTCAGTGTAATATACATGTACCTCTGAAAACTTTGGTGTAGAAGTGAGTGAATTACGTAATCCAATTACTAACTCCTCTCTAGATATGGGGTCTGGGTCTTTAGGAGACTATGAAACACAATATTATAATAACAATCATTATATACATGTATAAACTACATGTAAGTTAACTCACTGGATTGAAATTGATTGGAAAATAACACGACAAAACTTCAAACAAATCTTCAGTCAGAACAGCTGATTATAGAAATGAGAGGATGTAAACTAATATTAGTAATAGTAACATGGTCTTTATGACCATCTTGTGTGTATTCAAGATAAATTCAGAGATTAAAAGTTGCTAAGGAAAAGAATAATTCTTCGTATATACTTGATACGAAGAGATTTGAGAATTGTTGATTATTACCCTGAATGTACCTCAGACACATGTACAGTATAGGAACATCCTATACAATCCCATCGTTATACCACACCCATAAACATATGTGCATACGCATTGGGTCACAACACAAAACCAAGTTGGATGCTTAAACTGCACTTTGACTCTTACAGTAGCAGAAGGGTACAGTATGTCATTAATAACAAAGGGCATACACAAGAGTACAAAATCAAAAACACCTTGGAGAGAATACTAGATAACTTACTGAAGTCTAAATGTCTTGTGATTGAAGGTATTGATGAAAATATAATTAGGAGATTACGAGGATCTTTCTCTCCATCCATTGCTTGAATATATCCTAAAACAAACTCTGACCCAATAGTGTTAAGAGCTGAAAGAGAGAGAGAGAGAGAGGAACTTTACAAACAGCATATGAGAAATTATCTCCACATATTTGTTGCAATAATCAACAGTTTAGTGGACTGGACCAAATGCTAAATGATCAAAATTTAGCAATTTAGTGGACTGGACCAAATCTAAATGGTTCGGTATTTAGCAGTTTAGTGGACTGGACCAAATCCTAAATGATCGGTATTTAGCAGTTTAGTGGACTGGACCAAATGCTAAATGATCAGTATTTAGCAGTTTAGTACAGGAAGACACTGAAATGTATCTAAGAACAGTAGGAAGCCAGTTCGGTTCCTGCACAAAACAGCTGCTAAGTGAGTAATTAAAGATAAGCCTTTTGATTAATTAATCAATTGTTTGATGAATAGCAGGTGATAAAACTTGGATATCAGTATATTACATTAATACGTGTTAAGAATCGTACCTTTAATGTAGTCAGTTAAAAACACATACAACAATGAGTAGATAATCTTTCGGCTAGATTGAGGCTGAGACTAAGGAATGATATATATACAATCATTATAATATAATTATAAGTGGGTGTGGTTACTATAACTGCATACCTGAATATGAAGTTCTCTAAATAATGCCCTTACAATGATTACTACATCTTCATCTAGTAATTGTTGATTTGTTACCTAAATGTGTATAACCAGTATACATGTAAAATATAAAATCACCCACACTAAATATGTATAATATATTATTATGGCCCGTAGGGCCATCCCTATGATTGCTTTCCCACGGGTTCGAACTATATATATATATATTAATATTCTTGTGTCCACTTGCGCGAGTATGCGTTGTATACGTAGTTAAGGAAGTTGCATCATTCCCGGGGGTTCGGTCAATTAATGGGTGTGGCACATAATAGAACACGCGCTCGAACTCAGCAGAAAGAAAACTGCTTGTAGCTTACATAGAATTAGAAACTGGAACTACTAGCTAACTATTCTACCTAAAATATATTCCTAAAGTTCTACAAGATTCTTTAAAAGGTAAAGAGAGTAGATAATCAAAATAATAACTATAATAGGCTGTTGTGTTTCAGGCATGATAAAGTCAGCCATGATTACTGAATGCTGGACACCATAAAGCAATCATAGGGAGACTTTTTTCTCTATATACACTTGTTTTATTTGATTTTCACACACTTGAGATCAACTACTTGTTTTTCAGCCGTCTTATACAACAACCTAACAAATTTTTTTTATCTAGGTGGGGCAACAACTTGTCTTCATAATCTAAACGTTTTATTGATGTTTAGTACGTACAAGACAAATGAAAAAACAATCAATTGAGCAAACCATTTGAAAATCAAATGGGAGGACTAATCGTAGTATGTACAGACATAAAATATAAATACATGTATAATTATTTTATAGACAACCTACCAGTGCCATCAGGCCATGTAAAACATATGGAGTTATTAATGTACTGTCTTTTAGTCTATCACAATAGAACGCAACCAGATATTGAACTGAATAATTGAATAAATATCATAATAATATATTGATCATAATATACAATGTACATGTACACTGATTACATTGGAAGTGTACAAAAACAAGTACACAAATGTACACTGCATGTACACAAATGTACACACACCCACATGTACGTACACAACAAAATGTACACTACACACATGTACATGTATGTAAACAAATGTACACTAGACACATGTTCACAAATGTACACTACACACATGTACATGTATGTATACAAATGTACACAAATGTGAAGTTATTGTGAACTACACAAATGTACACTGCATATGTACACACATTGATGTACATGTACATTGGAAGTGTATAATAATTTATTATGTATGTGTACATGTTCAAGTACTCAATCTTGATTGGACTACATATAGCTATAAAGATTTGTAAAAACAGAGATCAAAACATTACAAACAATATACCTTCATCTTTGGATAACACATGTTGCTGTAAGTGAGTTAAGAGTTCTGATAATAATCTAGTTCCCTGGGCCCTATTGTCAATATCCTTACTTGTAAGATAAATCCTATGATGTATATATTATGAAGATAACTTGTACGCATATTTCAAAATTTAGTGTTAACCCTTTCAGTAAGGCATTGTGACTTTTTAGTATAACTAAATTACGAGTCTATTGCAATAACAGTCCCTATAACTAACTGAAATAAATGGACAGTTTTAGTTAGTTAAATAAAACTAAAACCTTTTTAGTAAGCTTAATTAATACAATAATTTTAGTTAACTATAAAATCTTTCATACTATAACTACCTGCATAACTAAAAGTGGTCATTATTGTCATACTAAAACAACACTAATAGTTAGATGCATTTCTTATGTGAAATGATAATTCTTTGCTTCATGTAAATCATTGCTTTACATTCTAGGCAGTCAGCATCTTAAGGCTGTATATATTATACATGCTGTCTTGTTACTATAGATACTAGTGGGTGGGTTGTGGTTTGTTATAGTAGTGAATGTTACATGCTTGTCACTTTGCACAATAACCAAACCCTTCTCTCTCTAAGAGAAGGGTGTGGTCACATCATAATTTATAACAATTTTCAATGATGTATGAAGAGAAGTACATACCCAAGAACCTCTACAACTGATACCAGATCCGTTGTCCCGGCAACAATACCTGGAAATAAATATTAGTTAAAATATTCATACTTGCACTTGTCATTTGCTTACAAACCTCCTGCTAAAGTTTTTGGTACATTCTGTTCTGAGTGGCCTTTTATAAATTCTTGACATAAAGAAGAAATAGTGGACATTCTCTACCATGTGGTTGAAACCTTTCTTGACAAAGTGCGCATGCTCAGAAAAGAGCGGTTCTGAAAAAAGGCGGTAAGCTACAGGCGGTAACAAATAGTCAAATAGTAATACTGTTTTTCTCTCACTTAAAAGTCACTTTCACTTAATCAAGACGCTAGTTGGACTGTTAGTGCTCTGTTAGGAGCATCTTTAGACGACTTGTGTGTATATCCTACCAGCTCTTTTAAGAGCAGCATAAAAGATAAAGAAAATTTTACAATATTACTATTCTGATTTGAGCTATTCCCGGTTGTGGTCTTTCTACACAAGCAGAGTAAGTTGACACCAACAATTTCTATACGTTAAATGTCATTTACTACACTTCCTTGTTTTAGAACAAGAAACAGAAATGGACGTTTTTGATCTAAAATTTGAGCATATTGATTGGAATGACATAGCTGATGCTGAGCTTTCAGGAGATCAAGCAGCACTTGAGCAGTTGATGTAAGTATCACCTCTATTATCTTTCTTGTAATAATCTGCCCTGTCCCTATATCAGGAATCGTTCTATGGAGCTACGTCGACAAAAGTCTAACAGTGAGGCTTCAGAACCTACAACACCGTGTCTTTCAACTCCAAAAGACTCGCTCCCTTTTGCAAAGTTTTTAGAAAAAGAGGATAAAGTACCTAACATTAATTCAGCACCTTCAGTCATGACTCGAGTGACTCCTTTCTCTTCTCGAAGCTCTTGTGGTCTTTTTAAAAGACCACAAACATATGCTCAAATAACAAGAGGAGCCGGAAAAGTTGGTAAACGTAAAGCAGCTGAAAGAATCGGTCTTTCTCCTATTGATTTGCCAAAGAAGAAGACATATCGTGAACTGATTTCTCCACCTCCTATAATTAGTGAACCTCTAAAGACTCCAGATTTGACTAATGTTGGTGATTCAGACGAAGGAATTATGGACATAAATACACCTGAGTCTGATCGTGTACTTCGAGTTAGCGTACAACGAAGATTGTTTGGATTTGGAGGAAAACAAACTTCATCACCTCAACAGTAAGTGAAAAGAAATATTTTTTTTCAACATGTAACAACATCTTAGCTGCATGTACAAGTATTTAGGCCATTCTGGGGTTCCAGAACCTCAGAGGACCTGAATTTAAAACCTTTTCTGGGGGCCATATCACAGCATGCTCAATTCTTTCCTCTCCCTAACTATATGATACCCTGCCAATCTATTTGTCCATCATAAATAGCCTACTATTCATGATCTAGTAACTCTATAGGTGTTTATTATGATGATAATTAAGCAATTAAAGTCCTGTGTAAATAGCCTCTATGATATGATTATATATATACGATATTTCCTGTTGTTTCTTCATATAGGGATAGTATTGTAGTAATACAATAATCTCATGCTTCAGTGAGAACATATTTAATTACATGTACTTATGCATCCTGATATATATATATATATATAACCTTATTGCTGATCATGTGACCTGTGGCCAATCAGACTGCAGATAATGTGTCACATGATTGAACATTAAATCACTTAATGCACACTTTTGCGTGCAATAAGTTAGTTATTGCACACTTTGCTCACCTCTACTAACGAAGCAGCTCCAGCAACAGTGGTAGTTTACCAGATCGTCAATAAATCACTTACAACACACTTGACAGTGCATTGTGTGTTTCAATGTAGCACTTGGGCGGTCAATAAAGGTCTCGTTTACATAATGCACTCGCCTTTAGCTCATGCATTATGTAAACTCAACCTTTATTGACCCGCCCTCGTGCTACATTAAAACAGGTAATCACTGTAAAGTGTGTTCTAACTATTACCTATACACCTCTACATGTACTATAATTCTTATATTAGCAACATCACCGAAGTCCCTTCTAAGATAGTTGTAACCACATTTCTCATAATGGTATTTCCCCTTGTATATAAGTTTTCCCACATTATTTCTGGAAATATGTTTTTAATTAATCTCATGTTTTCTTTAGACATTGAATTTAATTACTCCTTTCCTTTTCTCTCTGTAGCTCTTACCCCCCATGGCACTTAAAAGTAAATGATGACAAAATGACTGATATTCATAAATTGGCACAAAGACAGAAACAAATTGATTTCGGTAAAAACACAGTAGGATATGAAATCTACACTCAACAGCAACCTAAGTAAGTATTGTGTACATGTTCATATGATATGATGTCGTGTTATAATAATACATGTACTTGTGACTTGGGTTGGGTGATGTACCGATAATATCATGAATAATTGAATCACGGTAAGGTTACCATGGCCAAAATAGCAAAACTGCATAACCGTGTAAACAGCCACACCCACTCTAATATATTAGTTATAATAACCACGTGGTCATAATTAAGCTACCTTTGTGAGATGAATTACATGTACATGTTAACCAAAACACAAAAGACTTAGTGTGGACTTACTTTGGGGTGGAACTTGGAAGCAGATGACAAAGCTGTTTACCTACCCTATGTATAAAATAATGAAGTTACTGATGATAAACTGTGATAATATTTGTAGCAATAACTGATTTTCTATTATCGCCCAACCTAACTTGTGACATTTTTATACAGGGAGGGAAGCAGGAACTGGTAGGTCAGGTGAGGCAAGAACTTCACCAATAATTGAGAGCTTCAATCATTGAAAATACCCTATCTCCTTACCTGGCAGCATAAAGACTCTCAGAGTGACTTTCTGGTGCCTGACCAAAGCAAAACTGCTTCCTCCCTCCCTGCTACAGGTTGTATTTATAGTAGAATGGATTTACAATACTTATAAAAAAAATCTTTTTATGTAACTATACATGTACATAAGTACATACTACTTATGTATGTCACAGATGGAAGCGAAGTCGCAATGATCCTTGGACACCTGATAAATACAAACCATGCAGCACTCGTTCTTGGCAGGGACAGATAAGAATTTGGCGTAGGAGTCTTCACAAGTATGACCCAGTGACTTCTTCCTCACAGCAACAACAGCAGTTTACTGAAGATGATGCAGCTCTTTGTGAAATGTGAGAAGCTGTGTTTTATGTAAACATCATGTACTATGTAAACAAACAAATTCCTTTAGTCTCTTTGTTAAAAACCCATGGTTACTCTATGTTTAATCTTTCACTACTTCATTAAACTGAAAAACAGGGGAATTGAAAGAGCTTAAAACCAACCCAAGCAAATATAATATTCATGGGACAATAGGCAATGACCAGAGTTTTTGAAGTATGGACCAAATTGGCTCAACAATGGTTAGTGTGTGCACCATTGGAAGACACTTTGAGCCATTTAACAAACCATTATTAATGCTGTTAGTGATAGTATTAATTGCACCATCTGCCCCAAAGAAATAACTGTACAACAGGACCAAATAAGAAGCTCTTTGGGCCAATGGTGCGCCATATGAGCTTATCAAAAAGTGTGGAAATAAGTGTACGTAATATTGATAGAGTTGGCGGTTTTGATATCCCTGCATCCTCTTTCATTTAAAAAAAAACGTTTTATTCTTTATTTATAGAGTTGGATAGTACTCATACCAACAGATAATCCAGTTTAATCATCAACATAATATCTATGTATTATTGTATATTGCCGTAACCTGATGAAGGCTAGAATATATACTATTGATTCAAGAGAATATAATTATGTCTAACAATAACGTCTACTATTACAAGTACTTAAATATTTTCTGTACAGATCTCTTGAATTGGGAGAGAATCCATTGGATGTGTGATCTACTACAATAATCTCATATTAAAAATTTATTGGTGAATTCTGCACAATGTGGTATAATTATATAACTATTAAATTCTTACATCCCGTTTTATTATTATATATATTTCTTTATGGAATGTATATAAACTCTTGTATCATAATACTATTGTTTGCTTATGTTATTATATACTCGAACACTACAACTTGTACGTTTCTCTGCTAATAATAATCAGTATTGTGTGTTCCATTTACAACAGTAGTTTAAAATCAAATGTTTGTTGATGTCAAATAATATATACATGTACATGTTGGTACATGTACATGTATTATAATTATATATGTATACAGCTATATACTCTAACACTGCAACTCATAACTTTGTAGGAATTACGTGTAGATAATTTGTCTAGAATAAGCTGCTCATAATAATCAGTATTGTGTGTTCCATTACAACAGTAGTTTAAGATCAAAATAATAGATGTCAAATTATATATATATACTTGGACACTGCAACTCGTAACTTTGTAGGAATTGGATAATTTGTCTCAAATAAACTGCTCATTCAGTATTGTGTGTTTCATTACAAAAGTAGTTTGATGATCAAATGTAAGTGGTTACCGTTTCATGAGGACCCATTGTCCTTTTATTTTCCTCACATGGTCAAACTTCACTAAATTTCGCCATTTATATCGGATTTGATTGTTATTAATACACGATGGGAATTTGTTATATTTTAGTATGGAAATCCAGTTTCCTTCTCCAAGACGATTTACACCGTCGATTAGAAGTTTGACGTTTTCATCAGTCCACATTATTTTGGAATTCAATGTCTTAGAGGGGAATGGATGAAATTCTACATGAAAGAAAATATACCACAATTTTATCAAAATTACAAATTTCAATTCGTGGAGAGGGACCCCAATTCTGGCAGATGCTCCCCACCTTTAAGAGACTAGGTACTTCAAAAGGGCCCCAATTCTGGCAGATGCTCCCCACTTTTTTAAGAGACTAGGTACTCCAAAAGGAGCCCCAATTCTGGCAGATGCTCCCCACCTTACTTCAAAGGAGCCCCAATTCTGGCAGATGCTCCCCACCTAACTTCAAAGGGGCCCCAATTCTGGCAGATGCTCCCCACCTTACTTCAAAGGAGCCCCAATTCTGGCAGATGCTCCCTACCTAACTTCAAAGGGGCCCCAATTCTGGCAGATGCTCCCCACCTTTAGGAGACTAGCTACTTCAAAGGGGCTCCAATTCTGGCAGATGCTCCCCACCTTTAGGAGACTAGGTACTCCAAAAGGCGCCCCAATTCTGGCAGATGCTCCCCACCTTACTTCAAAGGGGACCCCAATTCTGGCAGATGCTCCCCACCTTTAGGAGACAAGGCAGTTCAAACAGAGATGCACCAGTAATATATTTTACCGATAAACCAATAATTACACCAATCCTATATTATATCTACCTTCTAGTTTTTGATTCTTTCAATGAAAATAATTATTAGTACACTTATTACAATATTGGTTATATCTTGAAACAATGACTGATTACCATCTGATTACTGGTGCATCACTAACTTCAAATAAGAAGTTGATTTATGCTGTGCCAAGTCACCTCAAAAATATACAACTACAAGCCATTATTTTGTTAAATATTTGAGAGCTTTAAAAACTAATAATTCTCAGAGTCCTGTAGGCTAGCTCGGCAGCTTTGCTAATGGTAATTATCACTCAATACATGCACAATTATATTATATATAACAAGCTGACTTGGACTGAATGAGGGAACATTTTCAAAGTCAGAATCATCAGAAATTGCATCAGATGTATTGTCATTCTCCCAAATTTTCTTGATCCTGTTCACAACTGATTCATCATCAGTTGTTACCTCGCCTTCGCTAACTGGTACATCATCAGTTGTGACCTTTCTCTCGCTAGATTCCACAAAATCAATCTCATCGTCACCTTCCATTGTTGAATCTGTTTTCTCAACTTCTATTATACATACAGAATCCTAATGGAAATCAAATATAATGTATATCATTACAATTAGTGATGCATTGATGTGCTGATTTACCGATAATTACCTTAGATATGTACCGATACCGATCCGATATTATACTGGTTTCTGATTCTTTCAATGAAAATGAGCATTTTCTCGAAAATTATGATTATCATAAAAGCAATTAATGATGCTATAATCACAAGGAATGACATTATTGGTGCCAATATTGGTTACATCTTTAACTGATACCGATACTAAAAATAATGGCCGATAATGACTGATAACAATTACTGATCTCATTATTGGTGCATTACTAATTATAACTAAGGAAGCATCTCCAAACTGAAATTTGTACGCTTAATGTTATAGTGACGCTAAGGGGGGGGGGGGGGGGGGTTGTGCGCATGATGCTAAACACTGGAAGCACAAGTTAGTGTGATACACTGGAGTATTCATGACGTTAAGAGGAGGGGGGGTGGGGGAGTCTTGCAGTAGCGTCACTGACGTTAAGCGTACAAGATTCAGTTTGGAGATGCCCCCCCTAAGATACAACTCTTACATCAGGCAATGATCCACAACTGTCCTTATTGACTAATCCATCAGAAATATTCTCTTCCATTATGTTGTTTCCAATTAGAACCACATCTTGTGTTCCTTCCATTTCTTCTTGCTTGAGTTACATGATATAAAATACATATACTGCTGTGAAGTTACTATAACTATAATTATCTAATTATATAATTATTATAAAATTATAATAGGGTGTTATTATAAAGATATCAAGAGTTCCTTTAACAAAAAGTGTGACAAGAACACTGAATATTACATTTTATCACATACTCACCACATCAGGTGCAAAGGTCAACGAAATTCTTTCAACGAGAGAGAAAACATCTCGTCTAAAATTGACCCACTTTCCTTCACATATCAAATCGCAATATTCAGGAGACTTCATATACAAACTTATTAATCTCATCAGACGAGTATATCCCTTTAAAGCAAAAGAATGTGACAACTATACAATCTAAATTGGGGTGCTACTGTATAAGCACATGTGTATACATTTGTGATCATGGATGCGAAAATCAGTGATTTGTCAAATAAGAATTTTGTCAAACACTTGAAATGGTAATTATTCAGCGATTTTGTATACATGTAGTTAGCCAATGAAATCAGGTATCCAGGAAGAGCTACTATTTCTATACCAATTTTTAAATTTAATTAGTTTCCTGTTCAAAATAGCTTAGCTGTTAGCACAAGTCATTAAATTTAAGCTTTTGACAAAATTCTTATTTGACAAAAGACTGATTTTCACATCCACGGTCACTGTATATGATCTAGTTTTCACAAGGAGTTCAAAACTATTTAATACTTTTAACAGCAAAATGTCTTCCGAATCACTTTACTGTAAAAAGACTAAACCTGTGTGTGTAGTAAGCTCAATATACTCACTTGTGATTCACTGCCCAAGCTCTGCTTTAATTTCTCTAACCATTCTTCGATTGATTCACCTTTTTTAGCATACTGAAGTGTAATCTAAGTAGCAGTACATACAAACACATGTATTATTATTATTATAATATATAATTATTATTAATTTTATAAAACAAAGTTGTCTGTCTAATCCTCTCTTAAACTACTTCAATGAAATTCATCAGTAAGACTCATTTATACTTGCAGATTTCAGCTATTGAATATTGTAGCACAAACAGCTCTGTACATTGATAGCCAGCAGTTAGTTTTTATTAACTGTTTCTGTGCTGCAGATATTTTGTAGTGCATGACTTGGGGTTCAATATGGCTGTAGATAACTGTAGTACGGCTTTGGGGACAGGCTAATACAATAGGAAGGCTATGCTGATGTACTTTATCAGTAATGTATGTATCCGCATGGTATATTTGCTAGTTATAAGTATTATATCTAATCTAATCCTGTATCATGACATGACGTGTTTCCTAGTAAATGTGCATTTACTAGGAAAAATGCTCTCCCAGGAAAATGTAAAAGATCATTATACATGAAGTATGTAATTAGACTGGAGTGTTCTAATCACTGGCAACAAAATTGCTCTGTGTATTGAGCGACATCCAATACACAGATCAATTTGTTGTCTACAACATCTTATAGGCAACAAGTTGATCTCATGTGTGGTGGCCTTACTTAAAGGAGGTGGTGCTCGAATCAATCTTGGCTTCAAAGGTTCGGGAGGGAAGGATCCCTGGGCTTACCTCCCACTCCTGTGAAACCCTGGTAGTATCCCCATGCCCTCAAGAGAAAGATATGATTATACCACACAGTGTTTTTGATAAGCTCATATGGTGCACCATTGGCCTAAAGAGCTTCTTATTTGGCACTGCACAGTTCTCTCTTTGGGCCAGTGGCACAGTTAATTATGATTATATTGTCACTAACAGCATTAACTCTTTGTTAATTGGCTCAAGATGTATTCTCAATGGCACACATACTAACCATTTTTGAGCCAATTTGGCCCAAGCTTCAAAACTTATCAAAAACTCTGATACCACACAATTTAATTCAAATAGAAGTGGGCGATACTGAGAACATGAGAAAATAAAAATTGTTTTAAATTATTCACGAGGAATCTTAAAAAACTGACTACATGATGTCACAACTGCACATACCCAGAGTGCTCATTTTACTATTTATGAGTATTGAACAATATCAACTAGTAATCATTACACTGTGCAGAGGTATCAAAATCTTTTGATGACATTGCCTAATGTCACATAGTCAGACCCATCCCACTGCAAGTGATGGGAAGGGTCTGGTAAAAGCCTACACATCAATTTGTGCCATACTGGTAGTGGGATGGGTCCGACTATATGTATCGCCCATATATACACATATACATATTACATACACACCAGAGTCATTGCCTTTGCTTTTAAATTTATACACTCATTGTAGAAATTTGGTAATCGTTTGGAAAGCAAATCTAGTTCATCAAGAACATTATGAATTTTGTCTTTATCTTTTATATTGAACATTAGTGCTGTCAATAAAAGTGACGTCTCATCTGCACTTCCTATGGCCATTGGTTCATTGGCAAGTGATTCTGTAAAAAAATTTTTAATAACAAGTGAATTTAAATTAGCTTGTACTAACCTCTTGCGAAGGCTTTTAACATATCAAATCGTGCCATGGCCATTGGATTTGAAATACAAACCACACCCCCAGTAATAAAAATAAATATTAATAATTTTAATTAATTTATTATAATTTTATAAATTTTTATTTTATGACAGAGAAGTTATAAATATTATAATAATAATTCTAACATCCCATTTCTAGATTAAGAACAGCTATCAAGTTGTTGCCTAAATCGCTGGATAATTTTTGAAATCTGTGGAATATTAGTTTCAGCACATTGTAGGAGACAGGCTTCTGCTTTTTGCGTGGCTCTCTCTCTCTCTTCTTGTGTAGGATTAGATGAAAGTGTGTCCATCACCATGTCCTGGCATTGCTGAGCACATCTAGTCAGTCTTCCCTGAATGTGCAGTATAAATGTTATATCCCTCATTCTCAAGTACATGAATATATTTTACATGGAAATAATGCAACTCTTGTCAGCAAAAGACCTCATGAATATCATATAAAAAACGAAATGAATATCATTACAACGACCACACAAGGTGGTATGATTAATTACATGAATTCTCATTAACACACAATGACAAAGTTTACAAATAGCTCCACTTTTTACACCTCCCTCACAAGGCTCCGTGAGTGATTAATCACTGTTTACATAATTATTCATAAAATAAATGTTGATAATTAGATCATAGTATGATTAATGATTATTCTCTTTTACAGTATCATGTATGTATGCACATGTATACTCAGGATCTATATATATATAATATACAGAGGCCAAAGGATCTATGTAAATATAGAAGCCAGAGAACTGTTGCTATGAAACCCTAATCTGGCAAGTGCATCCCTCTTGTACTTTGAAAAGGAGGGTCTGAGGAACTGCAATACAACAAGTAGTTTTGTTGGAATACAAATTCAACCATAATCATGTGAGGATGAAAACACGCGTCATGCTGTAATAATAATAGTTGTTGCCTCAGTGCGGTAGAGACTGTACCGAAATACAGGAAGGTTTTGTGAGATGGAGAAATTGTGATGTTTTTTTTAAAAGGACTTCTATATCCAAAGAGCACAAAAACACCAACACTACAGGCTTTATCAGACAAAGAAACAACAAACTATTGACCTTGAAGCAGTTCCATTAATCAAATCAAAAGAATTCCGTAGCAGGCACTTTTCCCAAACCCTGTTGGAAGACACACAAACGCATCTTTCCCCTTTAAAAATATCCACACCCTTTCTCTGCTCTTTTTGAGAGGGAAATATCCATAGCTTTTTGCCAAGCACTTGATCACACCCATTTTTTCTAGTAAATATTTTTACATTTATGGTATAACGTGATTTGATTGGGGCATCATATATTGATGCCCGGAACTACTTGTTGTATTACAGTTCCCAGACCCTCCTTTTCGAAGTATAGGATGGACTGCACTCGCCTGGACTGCACTCGCCAGACTAATGAAACCCTGAGTGCAAAGTGTGAGGATTTTATAAATGGTTCAAGGGGTTCTATATATATTCTGCAATTGAGCAATCTCAAATGGAATTACACTCCGAAACATTCCTGTTAAAGAAAAGTAAAAAACAATTTTTAATAATTTCACACCTGTAAATTATCGACTTCCATTTTCAATCGTTCTTCCGACTCTCCTACAGGTCTCATACAGCTTTGTAAACAGCTCTGAAGTACAGTATGAGAACTCCTTTGATCTCGACAACAATTTGCACAGCACTCAAAAGCCCTAACCTATTTGTAATTATAATAAAGATAATAAATTATTCTATTTTATTGTTCAGTACTTGCAAAGGCCTGATACAGTCCTTATCCACAGCATCAAGTTCCTTCTCCAATACAGCAGATATCTTTTGCTCAGCAGTCATCTCTACTTTACACGTGGTATATAATTATGCAAATTATTTTAGTCACCTTCGTCCGTCCGGCCGGCAGTAAGGTAATTAATCGTGGGTAACTCCGGACACGCCCAAACTTCGGACAGTTATACCTATTTCGTACTCGTTCTCAACAAAGAGCAGCATTACAACTACAGTAGTTCTACTGTCACTAGCCACACACATATGCTTGAATATGAGCATGATACAAAGAGTATGCAATACATTATTATTCACAAATACGCGATTCACACTAATAAGTAGTAGTGCTACTACCCGTTAGTGTGAATCGCGTATTTGTGAGTAAATAATGTATTGGATACTCATTGTATCATGCTCATTTTCAAGCATATGAGTGTAGCTAGTGACAGTAGAACTATTGTAATTGTAATGCTGCTCTTTGTTGAGAACGAGTACGAAATAGGTAAAACTGTCCGAAGTTTGGGCGTGTCCGGAGTTACCCCAAATTACCTTACTGTGCATGTGGAGGTGTTGTGAGGGTGTGTACATATTGCATCATAGATCGTAGTAACCATTATACACTGAGTCAGACATGATCTGGATTTGTGTCTAGAGAGCAACCTATCTCAGTTAGTGATCGCGCTGTTGTGTTTGAGTGGATAATCATTCGGTGTGCTATGGGCATTAGTAATCACTACGTTTACAAGAGTCAACAGAATCTAATCGGGACACAAAAAAATCAAGAAGAACAGTTTCAAACTATTTAAAAGCAGTGTTTCTATGACAAATACAAAAGCTTTACAGCAGCAGCAGACCACCATCTCTGCATTACGCCGACACTCTTGGGTAACTGCTGGGCAGGACTTTGCTGTTAGTGCCTCAGCAGCATGGCTTGCTCACCTGCTTCATCATCCTCTATACACTCTTAAATCACAAATGATGTTTCATGGTCCTAGATTCAGATTTAAAACATTCTTTAGATCATCTGCGAATGAACCAGTACGATTCCTCTACCGAGGTATGTGTGTGTGTATTATTCTTGTCTAAGTTAGCTGTAACTTTAGTGACTAAGATTATTATTATTATTGCGAATTAGCATCCTTTTCAGAAAGCCTAATGTTATTTTAGTTACTCAACTATAACTATAAATGATAAAACTCATATTGTAACTACGACTCATTATTGTCATACTAAAACAACACTAGTATTATACAATTATCAAAACGAAATGCCTGTCTCATGAGTAGTAATAACCTAGTAACTACCGTATCATTATAATTTCAGTTGTCACTTTATATAAGGATAGTATCATAATTATATTACTGTATTAAACTAGTATAATACTTATACAAACCACAGAATACAATAATGTCATGTTTGAGTGAACATGTACATCCATAACAATGCCTATACACCTAACATCTTCTTATACCATAACATTATTTCATAACTCATAATTAAAAAGACTTACTATCTGTTCTTTGTTGATAGAATGATTTTTCTTCTCCTAGGATTGGCTGCTCGTTTAGTAGGAATCATGCCAGAGAAAGCTATGAAAATGCAAGCATGGACAACAGTTGGACGATATATGGAAAGAAACCATGAAAATTTGACATATACTAAATGGATAGTCGCGGGAGCTTCAGCTGGAGCTGCTACAACACTTATTGGTAATTAAAATAATTATGATAATGAGATTTGTATGAGGCCCAAGTATTTATAAGCATTGATGTTGTAATGTATTATATTTCATTAGAAAGGTAAATTTACATGATAATATCTGTCGTAAGGCCAAGTTTAGGCTGGCATGATTAATCATTGATATTGAAAATTCTTCTGATTATCAATTGTGTGATGTTGATTATGTCAAAATACAGCAAATGATGTAAGTGACAGGAACCCTTTTTGATCATTAATTGGGAGTGCAGACTAATTGCAATTATCAATCAACTTGAAGTTAGTGATAATTGATTTCAGAATCTCACCAATCACTGAACTGGGTCCTATTTCTAATTTACAACACTTAATAAATTAATAAGAATCGTTCTGCTCATTGTAGTGGGAAGCTAAATCTGGAAACAGTATTGTTTTCAACTGCTAATATTTTTATTAGGATGTCCTTCAGAACGTATCATGGTGTTAGCACAGATTCAGAAACAAGGTGTTATAGCAGTTATTCGTTCAGCTGGTTTAAATGGACTCTATCATGGATGGACAGCAACCTTGTATAGAGATATAGTTTTTAATACAACATTTTTCTCTCTAAGAGAACTATTTGTTCTAAAATATGAAAAAAGGATAGGCGAAGAGCCACAGGCTTTTGCAAGAGTTGCATTGGGTTTACCAGCTGGTTGTATAGCATCAGTTGTTGGATGTCCCCACGATGTAATTAAAACAAGAATGCAGGGGAAGAAAGTAGGTAAGGAGATTATGTCACTTGTAAGTTTACATTCATTACATCAAAGATGTCTTTCTTACCACAAAATGTACATAGATACCATATTTGAACACTCATCTATTAACTAGAAATTCGTGAGCTTCTTATCACACTATAATTTGTATTAACAATAGAATAAAAGTGGAAGCTAGTTATAGTTACAGTATGACTAGTTTATCACAGTTTTAGTTATAGTTACAGTATGACTAGTTTATCACAGTTTTAGTTATAGTTAACTAACTAAAAGTGCCTATTGGCAGCCAATTTTAATTTTAGTTATTACTGCAGACTTGTAATTTAGTTATAGTTTTAAAGTTATAATGAGTCAACACACAAATAGTAGGATCGAAGCCAATTAAATGTATATACCAGGAATATATATATATATATATATACCAGAGATATCGATCATTAGTAAATTCCTTTGGCTTCCTGCACTATAGTACTTGAGCACTTAAATGAATATTGCTTCATTCTTATATTATAGAAGAACTATCCTTCCCACTGCAGGTTCAAATTATCAGAGCTGTCTACAAATATTTAAAGATATTGTAAAGAATGAAGGTCCTCGTCATTTAATGAAAGGTCTTGTTCCTCGATTGATTGTAGTTCCAAGTTTTATGTCAGTTTTTTACGTGATCAATGAGGAATTAGAAAAACTTTTTTTAAGATAACAGCTCATTTTTACAGGTGACTGTCACATGATCATTCAGGTGCAATATATGTGTTCAATTTTTGTTTTATGTGCTGGTTGTTTGTTGCTATCAAATCGATATTCTGTTTTTTTTGTCTAAGTCATGTGACTCGTACAAGGATCACATGACCTATGTTTGTGGATGTTAATTCTGTATCATGTATAATAAATCAGTTAATGATCATGTGACCGATAGTCATGTTAATTTCTATTTTTATTCGATACCATAGTTTAGTTTGTACATTATATTATTTATAGTATAATTATTTATTAACTTAAAAAAAACTACTTTCGACCAAATAAATTACAATTTCGGAAGTAAACTATCAAGGATATATGAATGGCATATATTCATTAGTACATTCTGATAACCACATTTCTCCTAAACAAAGATGATTCTTCAATTCATCATGTCCAGACTGGTATATCTGGTTTTTGAAGAACTAGTGAAGACAACAATACAATAAGTTTCATTTGTTTAGTCAATATCACCATAGATGGAATATAATATGACAACATGTGGATTTCTCAGATACTGTTCATTTGGTATTTATTTTGGATAGGGTGTCCCATTAACACCTCCTGCTTCCTGGCATCACATCATTTTGGTATTTATACCGGTAAGTGGTTATTACATCATCAATAAGGTATTTAATTATTATAATACTGAAAGTACTAATGACATCATAATACATGTAATCATAACACTCATGAATAATGTCAAAATATTTTATTATTATAATACTGATGACTTCACTAAGTACTGACGGACATCATAATGTAATCATAACATCATGAATAATGTTAAAATATTAGGTTTATACAACAGAATATACAAAATTACATAGCTATCAAAACTAAAACACGACATCAGATTGGGAATAGTAGTACCTTAGCAACTAACGTAGTTATTGCAGTAGACCCGTAATTTAGTTACAGTTTCACTAACTAAAAGTCAAAATCCCTTTACTAAAAAGGGTTTTAGTTATAATTAACTAAATCAACACTACACTCGATAGTGAATCGTGTTAAAATTGAAGTTATATAATTTTAAAATCTACACAGTGATCTAAAAAATGAGATACATCTACTAGTGTATTTTGTTTACATCATTGTTTACATATTTGTTTACACACACGTTTGTTTACACACAATCAGTTAACTCTCTAGTGTGATGCATACAATCTAACAAGCATCATCATCAAACATTTGTGCAAGCTTTTCAAGATTTTTCTGTAATCGTATTTCGTTGTGTTGAACTTGAGAACGTGACAATAGTATGAGGGCATTTTTATAGTCTGTATGAGTAAACACTTTCCCTTGCTCCATTACTAGCTTGAGAAATTCCTACGAAGAGAGAAATCACACATGAGCAGGGATGGATCTGGAATACACAACACATTATTAAACATTCATAGAGGCATGGCCTTGAATCTGGGTCTCGGCTATATGGATTAGGGCATGTGTCAAGAGACACAAGAGTGACAAGACCATGCTTTTATGAATTTCAATGAGGTGCTGTGTCTTCTCATACAAGATGTTGAGTTAATGAAAGAAAATTAGAGCCCAGACAAGAAGGGGATATACTCCAATATAGAGGAAGGAAAATGGAACATCAGTGCTACAATACTATATACATGTATAATTATCAACTATAGAATGGGCATGCATTAATTACGGCCTAGGGAATCTAAAGCATCATGTGATTATCATGTGACTTACCACCTCATTAACATACAGCATGGCAAAGTATTTCTGAGCAAGGTCTAAGTCTTTCTCTCGGACTGATGTGATTTTTGATAGACAACTCTGCATATGTTGAATATTACGACACCTAAAAGATAATTTAGATTATCAAGAGATGTGGTCATAATGTAGACAGCTGTACATACAGTACATCACCAATATTGTTCTCCAGGGAGTAAACAAAAGGTTTCTGCATGAACTAGTATAAACTAATTTAACTACATGTATATGTACTAGTATACTAACTAGTATACTAACTAGTAAACTAACTACATGTAATGGCTATACTACACATACACATGTACCTGTTGGTAGATGTAATGGATAAAGGTCATTCACATTTACGGGACTTCAGAACATTTGCATAACTTTACTTTGAAATGACTATCAATGTTTTTTACGTGCATCATTTTCATATATTTATGCTTCCTGTTCCTTTTTGCGTATTTTAAATTTCAATCCATTGCTTAATTATTGAGTTACAGTATAATCATGTATTAATCTTATGACATTAAACTATACACTATAGTACATATAAATTACAGTATAATCATGTATTAATCTTATGACATTAAACTATACACTATAGTACATATAAATTACAGTATAATCATGTATTAATCTTATGACATTAAACTATACACTATAGTACATATAAATTACAGTATAATCATGTATTAACCTTATGACATTAAACTATACACTATAGTACATATAAATTACAGTATAATCATGTATTAACCTTATGACATTAAACTATACACTATAGTACATATAAATTACAGTATAATCATGTATTAACCTTATGACATTAAACTATACACTATAGTACATATAAATTACAGTATAATCATGTATTAACCTTATGACATTAAACTATACACTATAGTACATATAAATTACAGTATAATCATGTATTAACCTTATGACATTAAACTATACACTATAGTACATATACAGTGAAGTCATTGTGAATATGAACAGACTTAATTAATTTCAAAAGGTTTATTTCACAACTGAATCTGAGGAGCATTTGATCAAAATTGTTATTTTCCAAAGAACTGATACTGTAACCATGGTAACATTTAAATACATACTCACATTTTTTTGACACCATTGATGTTAATTTTCGTCAAATATTGAGTGCAGTTGATAAAGATTGCTGACAGAAGATGCCCAATACCATTAAATAGGTATTTCTGTTTCTCTGAAGTGAGCACCCCTGCTGTCACCATCCTAAATGTTTTCAAATCAACTGCTAATTCTTTCACTCCAGCATCTGCATCTGCTACTTCATTATCACAAACATAACTCGTCTGATGAAAGGAAGGAAGAAAGTGAGAGAGATAGAGGTAGTAAAGGAAGGAAGGAAAGAAGGAGGAGGGAAGGAGAGAGACAGAGTGGCAAACACAGAGGAAGGAGAGAGAGAGAGAGAGAGAGAGAGAGAGATAAGAGGATAACATATGGAGGGAGGGATGAAAGGACAGATGAAGACGAGTCTTACATTTTTAAGAGTTGGCATAAGATAATAAAAACAGTGAGCTCTGACTTCAAGATGGAGGATGAGAACACACATCTCTGATAAAGAAATGATATCATCAATGAGTTTCCTGAACTGGTTACTAAAAAAAGAACAAAGGAAAAAAAATAAAATTATATAAAGAAGATCAAGAGAAGATGAACATACTTAATTAGATCATGTGTTTGTTGTTCATTATCTCTGAGAAACTTTGAAGGGGGAGATATAGAATATTATTATAATTATATATATTATATTATATTATTATATATACATGTAACTATAAATTTATATACATGCATATAATAGAGAGGAGAAGATCAGAGTTGGTGTTAAATCTTTCTTTACTCACCTCTTCTTCTTGAGTTGAGTGCGGTCTATGAACTCTCTTACTAAAAGTACCTCCATCAGTGCCCTCACCCCATTTGCTCAAAGCCTCAAGCATTCCCTTCAGTTTTACACCCAACCATTCCTAAACAAAGAAAGTATCCATCTATTTATCAATCCATCTGTTCATCCATCAGTCCGACTATCAGTCAGTTCATCCATCCGTCCATCCATCGATTCATCCATCCATCCGTCCATCCATTCATTTATTCTTCTTACCAAGCTCTCGTGAAGAACAACCAAAATTTTCAAACTTTCATTATCTTGTAAGATATCAGATTTGTGTTTGATCTCAGAGCCGAGACTAGCTAAAAGATTTTCTGTTTCCTAAAATAACACAAATAAGTATGTACATTGTACAACTAAAAAGGGCAGAAACAATCAACTACAGGCAGACACAATTAAACATTCACAGGCAGTCACAGGGAGACAGGCAGACACAAACAACCACAGGCAGAGACGGGCAGACACAAACAACCACAGGCAGACACAATTAAACATTCACAGGCAGTCACAGGGAGACAGGCAGACACAAACAACCACAGGCAGAGACGGGCAGACACAAACAACCACAGGCAGACACAATTAAACATTCACAGGCAGTCACAGGGAGACAGGCAGACACAAACAACCACAGGCAAAGACGGGCAGACACAAACAACCACAGGCAGACACAATTAAACATTCACAGGCAGTCACAGGGAGACAGGCAGACACAAACAACCACAGGCAGAGACGGGCAGACACAAACAACCACAGGCAGACACAATTAAACATCCACAGGCAGTCACAGGGAGACAGGCAGACACAAACAACCACAGGCAAAGACGGGCAGACACAAACAACTACAGGCAGAGACAGGCAGACACAAACAACCACAGGGAGACACAATTAAACATTCACAGGCAGTCACAGGGAGACAGGCAGACACAAACAACCACAGGCAGAGACAGGCAGACACAAACAACCACAGGCAGAGACAGGTAGACACAAACAACCACAGGCAGAGACAGGTAGACACAAACAACCACAGGCAGAGACAGGCAGACACAAACAACCACAGGCAGACACAATTAAACAACCACAGGCAGAGACAAGCAGACACAAGCAACCACAGGCAAAGATGGGCAGACACAAACAACCACAGGTGGACACAGACAAACACAAGCAGACACAATTAAACAACCACAGGCAGACACAGGGAAACAGGTAGACACAAACAACCACAGGTAAACACAGACATCTACAGGCAGACACAAACAACCACAGATATATACAAACACAGATATAACTATACAGCCTAGTAACCTTAAAATGCAAACTATCTTTTCCAGTGAGGAGTGTAGTTTCATTAAATTCCCTGGTTTTCTTCCCTTGTAGTTTCTGCCAGGAGGTAAATGACTTGAGGAGACGTATAATTCCATCATCCCTGACCCATTTTGCACTAATTACTGGAAGTTTCTGTGAAGCAAATTTATCACCATGTCCATGAACAGCTGGTGCACCTGTTGTGGCAGTATGTTCTGAGAAAATAAAATGATAGAGAGACTCGTTGGATATTTTCTCAGCTTACAGAGACACAGACACACACACATACACACAGACACACAGTCACAGACACACACAGACATCCACTCTCATACAGAGAGACAGACAGACACACAGAGACGTAATCACACAAACACACAGACACACATACCTCTGTACATCATTTGATATTCTTCAAGATACATTTGTAATAATTCAATAATTGTAGTTAAGAAATGTGAGGAATACATCGGCATATCATTAACTAGTTGATGCAATTCTTCAACTGCTTTCCATAAAATCATACAACTCTAATAAATGAACAATGAATAATGAAACAATAGTTTCAATAAAAAAAATGATAAAAGATAGAAGATGTAGGGATGTCAAAAGCTAGAACATATACAAGGAAGGTCAGGATGGTACCAACACAGGAGGTATAATCAAGGTCAAGAAATTAAACAAACCACTTTTATCTACAATGTATAAATGTACTGAAAACCAAAATACAAAGTAGCTATACTTATGTGTAGGGTCATATGGAAGTGGTTTAGTTTAATTAACTTGAGATATAGGTATGATACTCCTGACCTAGATTATATCTAGTTTGCAGACAGAGAGATAAATAGATAGATAGATAGATAAACAAATAAATAGATTAATATATATATATATATACATATATATATATAATATATAATTGTATATATATATACTATAGATAGATATACATGTAGATATATAGATAGATAGGTGAATGGACTAATAAAGGAATAGATAGATTACTGATGGATGGGAAATCAATAGACAAGAGGCATTACTTACATTGAGTAAGCCATTTTTTCCAGTTCCCCGAAGTGACTTAGCATCTGATATGATGACATCCTTTGCTTCGGCTAAGAATAAAGATTAAATAAGTACACCCACTAATTAATTATACACATACGTTTAAGTGCTGCTTCCATCTTGTCCCGATACTCTAGAGCAATGGAATCCAGAAATCTGTTTTCTACAAAGTCTTGTAAGAAGTGATAGAGATCACAATGAGAGCTAGGAAGGAGGTAGGAAAGAAAATTTGAGGAGGAGAGTGAAGGAGGGAAGTTGGAGAGGAGGAGAAGGAGAAGGAAGAGAAGAAGGAGGAGAAGAAGAAAAAGAAAGAGGAAGAAGAGGAGGAGGAGGAGAAGGAGGAGGAGGAAGAGAAGGAGGAGGGGGAGGAGGAGGGGGAGGAGGAGGAGAAGTGGGAGGAGGAGAAGGAAGAGGAGGAGAAAGAAGAGGGAAGATGATGAGGAGAGGAGGGGAAGAGATTAGTGAATGAAAATTAAGAACTTACTGCACTTGTAGTTGCATTGCATCTTCAATTCTGAGAGTAAAATCTTTAACTGGAGCATACATCACTAAACAGACACAACATGTAGTCATGTACATGTATATGTAAACAAATTATACAGTGTATGTATATACAAACAATGGAATATTTCATAAACAATATAATTATTGTAAACAATATTAATACACATATTGACTATCAAGTATATTCTTACCTGTAATATTACGTGCTGAAGCTCTACACACCATATGTTGTGAGATTGAAGGTGGACTATCTTCAAAATGATGTTCCATTTGCGACACCTTTCCACTCTATAAAATGATACCATAAATTGGGAATATTTTGTCTCTAAAATATTTCGAATTTTTATTTTTCGTATGTATAAATTTTTGTACGTGCGTACGTTATTATTTACAAATACCGTTTATTTTCGAATTTTTAAATTTCGTACGCATGCTGTTATATGAAAATTTTTATAGTACAGATTTTTCCCAAATTACGGTATAAAATTAGTGTTGTTTTAGTAACTGTAAATATAACTAAAACCCCTTTTAGTAAACTAGTCATACTAAAAGTGGTCATTATTATCAACACTTGTATGACAGCCACACCCATCACCATGGTAACCATGTCTATTAATGTTCTGACCACACCCACAATACCATACCTTGATTTGAGATGCTAGTTCCTTATCTCTTTGTTCTTTTATATATGAACTAACACTTAAAGCATGACGAGAATTATCAAAACGAAACATAGGCTGTTTACGAACTTTTGCAGGAACCTTGCGACGTGAAAATGGTGCAATTGAAACATGTCTGGTAGAGAGAGGAAAATGACATTAATTAGAACAGGAAAAACACATCATCTTTCTTACCCAGCCATTATGAAAGCACTAAATGCACTCATAGCTGTCTGTGGCTTCTCTTCATCAACTGCTAAATATATTTCCAACATTTCTCTGAGCTAAAGAAGTAAAAGAAACTTGAATTGAATTATATGAGAGTTAACTTACTACTTGAATTAAATCATGAGTGTTTGTGTGTACATGTACATGTATGTGGTTGTGTAATGTGTACATATTCGCATACATACATGTAGTTACATCATGAGTGTTTGTGTGTACATGTACATGTATGTGGTTGTGTAATGTGTACATATTCGCATACATACATGTAGTTACATCATGAGTGTTTGTGTGTACATGTACATGTATGTGGTTGTGTAATGTGTACATATTCGCATACATACATGTACATGTACATACATGTAGTTACATACATATATACTCACTATTTGTTGAATACCGGCCCACACATCAGCTTCCAAGTACAATTCATATGTACCTGTAGAAGATAAAAGTAGGAGGAGGGAGGTGAAAGGGATAGAAGAGAAGGAGGAGGAGTAAAAGGGAATAAGGAGTAGGAGATTTCAATTACCTTTGTAAGTCTTCTTTGTAGCGTTGAGATGTTCTAGTAATATACTGTGAGCTGAAACTACATCTTCAAATTGTCTAAAACACATCTCCAGAAGAGAGTGAAGAAACCTTGGGTTCTCACATGTTGGGGAAGGTCTTAAATTACTTGAAACACCTTCTTCTTCAGCTCTACGTATACATGTGCGTTTGTACATTCATGTGGTGTGTGAATGTTTTATCTTAACATACAATTGTGTGATTCTAATTGATGTTCTCTCGACTATTAGAAGCAGTTCCCTTTTCATACGACGTTGAACACCCTTAACAAGAGAATATTGGAGAAGAAAATGAATTAAAAAACAGACTAGGTACATTGTACATGTAAATATATTCCCTGGGCAACAAGTTGAATTCCAAAATTCTCAGAACTCTTCTTAGCATTAATTTGGATATATTCTGTGGGTCTATGTTTACCTCTAACATTTCAGGAACTCTTCCCAGCATTGATAAAGATTCCACTAGACTGCCCAAATATTCAGGATTTGATGAGTCACTGCTACTAACCTGATCAGTCTGAGATATAATGTGTATCTCAGACTGATAATGAATGAATAGATGGTTGAAGGATAGATAGATAAATATACTGATGGATGGTTAGAGAAATGAATGAGTGGATGGATAGATGGCTATAGATGAAATAATGGATGGATGGTAAGACGAATCGCAAGATAGATGGATGAATGGATTGATGGATGGATTGATGGATGGATGAATGGATGGGTTGATGGATAAATAGATGAATAATAATTGGACAAATGAATAAGACAAACCTCTATAACTTCCTGACTACATTCAATTATTGGAGGAGGAGATTGAACCACAACTTCTGTGCCTGCAGACTCTACATAATATAATTCAGTCAAATGATTATGCATGGGGTACAGGGGGTATATAACAGTTGTACCCCCTGTACCTGAGGGAAAAGAGGTACATACAACAGGGGTAGAAGGGGTACAAGAGTGGCAAGTTTGCGTACCTCTTGAACACCTTGTACCTCTTGTGCCCCTTGTACCAGTTGTACACCTTAAGTGGTACAACAGGGGTACAAGAGGTACAAGTACAAGGGGTACAACAGGTACAAGGGTTATAAGAGGTGCAATTTTATACAAGGTACAAGGGGTAGAAGTGGTAGAAGTGGTACAACAGGTACAACAAGGGGTACAATTTGTACAATGCGTACAACATTTTGTGCCACTTGTACCACTTGTACCTGTTGTACCCCTTGAGTAGTACAAGGGGTATAAAAGGTACAATAGGTACAAGAGGTACAAAGGGTACAACTGGTACATCAGGTAGGTACAAGTGGTACAAGTTACACAAGGTGTATAAGTACAAGGTACAACTGGTACAAGTAGTACAAGGGGTATAAGAGGTACAAGGGGTATAAGAGGTACAAGGGGTACAAGAAGTACAAAGGGTACAACTGGTACATCAGGTACAAGAAGGGATACAAGGAGTATCCTGTAGCCACGCCTCTTGTAGTTGTACCCCTTGTACCTCTTATACTATTTCTTATACCACATGTACAACCTTTACCACTTGTACCTCCCATATCCCTTGTACCTGTTGTACCCCTTGCACATCTTGTAACCCTGATATAGATTGTGCCTGTTGTACCTCTTGCACCATTGTACCTCATATACCCTATGTACTATTTGTACCACATTCAACTCTTGTACCCCTTCTACCCCTGTTGTCAGGTAGGTACAAGGGATACAAGCGTACATGGTGCAAGAGGTGCAAGGGGTACAACAGGTACAGTACCTCTTGTACCTGTTTCACCCCTTGTACAAATTGTACCCATGGGTACAAGAGATACAATGGGTACTAGGGGTACAAAAGGTGCAAGGGGTACAACAAGTACAAGTGTACCACTTGTACCAGTTGTACCTCTTGTACCTGCTGATTTACCCCTTGTACAAATTGTATTTCTTGTACTCCCTTGTCATGTGATTGATCATGTGACTATTAAGACTTACTTGATGGTGTACGAGTGTGTTTCACAGCTATAACAGTAAAGGTGGAGGAGTATAATGTAGGGAGAGTGAGAGGAATAGGAATAAAAGAGGAGAAGGGATGAGAGAGAAGGAAGAAAAGAGGAGAGGGGATGAGGGAGAATGAAGAAAAGAGGAGAAGGGATGAGAGAGAAGGAAGAAAAGAGGAGAGGGGATGAGAGGGGATGAGGGAGAATGAAGAAAAGAGGAGAAGGGATGAGAGAGAAGGAAGAAAAGAGGAGAGGGGATGAGGGAGAATGAAGAAAAGAGGAGAGGGGATGAGGGAGAATGAAGAAAAGAGGAGAGGGGATGAGGGAGAATGAAGTAAAGAGGAGAGGGGACTTACAAGGTCTTTTAGGAGGACCAGGAGATGATGTATTGGAAGTATCAGAGGGGGTGCGAGCTACATGTACATGTATACAACAAAAATTAAATGAATATTATGTTATAATAAGTTTGATAATAATTATTATTAATTACTCTAATTATTGTCACATATATGTACATGTCTATAGAATTCACTACTAGCAGTACTCCTTGATTCCAATGCACATGTGCATTGTGTACATGTACAAACTACAAACTATTGTTAACAATTCCTTCAAGCTACATGTATGTGTAAATATGTCACTCCATATAGCTAACATGATATTAAGATTAGTTTTATAAGTACTAGTAAACGTAATTAAGCTCACAGTGATTAAGTGGACGTTTTACTGGAGTAGGCGGAGTTCGATATGCACTTCCAGTTGCTTTAGTGTATAGCTGATATTGTAACTCATCAATCAGCTCTAAGTGAAAACTCTAAACAACAACAATAAACAAAATGATTTGTAAACAACAATAATAAATAAAATGATTTATAAACAACATTAAAACAACTGTAAACAACAAGAAGACACACCTCTTTTTGTTGTTTCAACTCTTGTCTAAGATCCTTCAGAGCATCGATATTCATTAGTTCACCCTCTAGCATAGCCACTGTGTAGTCATATGAACATCATGTGATAGTCACATGATGGGTAATACATACCTGAATTCTTTAATAATTCAGTAGCTTCATAATATTTCTTGTCAGTACGATGTTGTTGTAAAAGATCAGGGACATGTTTCATTTGATCTCTGAGTGGTTGGATAGATGGATGAATACCTTGAATGCTTGTAAGGATGGATGAATGGATAGATGAATGGGTAGATGAATGGATAGATAGATAGATGGATGAATACCTTGCATGGTTGTATGGATGGATGAGTGGATAGATAGATAAATGGATAGATAAATGTAAAAATGGATGGATGAATGGATAAATAAATGTTTGGATGAATGGATGGATAGATGGATTGATTACAGGAGGTTAACAATTAGTAATAGTTATTAGTAAAGATTACTAAAGGTACATGTAATAGTAATAGGTACATGTACAATGTACATGTAATTAAAATACTGAGGTACATGTAATAGTAATAGACAGTCAAGTAATAGTATTAGTAATAGTAATATACAATCTCAATGTTGAGGTAATAGTAATATATAGTAATTGTAATTGACCTTAAGTAATATGTTCATTATATAGTAGGGCCAGTAGAGAGACATTTCAGTATCGGAGAGAAACGTTTCAGCCAATTACTGAGTCTGTTTTTGAGCACCTCATGAATATTAAATACAATGGTCATTAAGTTTTAAAACATGAAAGAACTTCAAGGAAACCTCAATGCTACAGTAGTCCATAACAGTAATACTGACTTAGGCAGTAATAGTAATCTACTAATTTTTAAGGTAATAGTAATAGTAATATATTATACTGAATTAGGTAGTAATATACAGATTGTTAAGGTGTATAATAGTAACAGCAACATATCACATTGCATTGTAAATGACCCCATATCTGTTAACAACTAAACTGATAGAGTGACTTCACTCACATTTCGTCAATTAGTTTCAACATCTTTTTGTACTTGACTTCATCAAGCCACAGACGTTTGAGTTCTTCTCTCTTACAACGCAGTTGAGTTTTACAGACCTGGAGACTACTTTTCAGCATATGTACCTTGGCTTGAGAATCTACAAAAAACAAATGAATAAACTATGTCTATCTATGAACTGTATGTATCAAGTATGTATTTATCCGCCTATCAATCTAATGAATCCACACACACACACACACACACACACACACACACACACACACACACACACACACACACACACACATACAGCTGAATAGACAAATGAAGTTGAATTATTGTAAATGTAAACACATACTTTTGATTGTAGAATCAATTTTCCCAAAAGTAGCTAGTGTGCGATGAAGCTGCTCTTTATGATCTGTAAACAAAAGACAGTAGATATACAATTATACATGTACACAGAGGTGTGGAAATAGTGAGCCAACTGTCAGACATTTTCACTATCCTTGTCCTGCTCCCCATATACTTTGCATACAGTTCATTTTCAAATTCACTAAATTTATCAGACAATGTCCTGTATGACTGACTGTTTCCACAACAATGGATATATAATTATATCCCATAATATATCAAGCACTAAATAGTACAGAACATGACTAGAAATCAGGTCAGGGGGTCCTGGGTAGTGTGCATCAGACCCCCTCTATAATCAAGGATCACACATTATCAATTCATTGCTAATTAGATCAAAAAAAGGACAACTGGCTCTGTCATAGCCTTAAGGCATCACTGCATTTCCCCTCTCCTCATTATTTCATATGTTAAATAATATAATTTATTAACCTAATACCTTGTACGAGAGTGTCCAAGTTCTCCTCAGCAACGTCAAGATCAGCTTTGATCTCATGATAGTGCTGCTGACGTTCTTCATCATCGAAACTAGAAGAATAGAATGTGTATTATATACATGTATAAATTATATTATAATCATAATTTCAGAGTGATTTTACATGTAACAGTCATTGAATTACATCACATATTCTAGGAGTCAACTTGAAGGATTGTATACTGTTTAGTTACTATAAACAGTGGGTGGATTGTGGTTTTGTTACTATTTATAATAGTGAAATTTATATACAGAAACTGCCTACTTACAATCATACATACATTATAATTATATTTACATATATATATATAATTATATATATATATATATATATATATAATTAAATAATTAATTGTTTCCCTAACCTGTCAACAAGTTTCCTGATCACAACTTGTAATAAACTTTGTTGCTAAATTAATAAAAATATAAAATATAATTCTCTTTATTGCTTGTTCTTACTTGTGTTCGTGGTCTCCCATGATAACTGTCTCCATAGCTGCTTGAATATCCACTCCCAAAATCCCAAGTAGACATTTTAGTAGGCGTGGTTTTAATTTTACTTTTATTTTTTTTTACTGTATGTAAAATTAGAAACTGCTGAAATGGCAATCACTTTTCCTGGAGTAGTGCTATCTTCTCTAATATTTCATCTCAAGAACAGACCAGGAGACACAGTAAGTTGTTTTGATTACATTTTTGTTACTTGTTTTTCCCAATTCTGCAAACTGCAGGTTGGTATCTTGTTGGGTAAAATTTTCCATCGCAGTGTAGCAGCCATTACTGATTCAGAAAGTCAGGGAACAAGACAAGAAAAGAAAATATGTAAGAATAATTTCAACACTTATCTCACATGATTAAGTTTCTATGGCAACAGGTATTCAAGAGTATGTAATATTAGAAGGAAGGAATAGGTAACTAATGATGACGTCATACTTTGTTAGATTAATTGTTTTTTTAGTTTCACAGACACAAGAGGGAAAGTGGATCTTGATAGACTAGATCAATTACTGGACAAGAGACTAGAGGTATGTAGATGTACGTATATACTGTGGTTTCATACAGGAGAGGGAATCTTCATCCCCCTGGCCTACCCTCCTACAAAGGTCGACTCTAGGTACCTAATTCCATCCTTAAAAAAACAATAGTGCACTGCAGTAATTCCTCTCCTCCTATAACAGTTCACTCTAGGTACTAATTCTCCTCATCTGCAACAGTGATACATATCTATTTCCTCTCCTCCTACTATAGTCTGCTCTAAATACCTAATTTCTCTCTCCTCCTATTGTAACAGTGCACTCTAGTTACCTAATTCACCTCTCCTCCATTGTAACAGTGCACTCTAGTTACCTAATTCACCTCTCCTCCTATTGTAACAGTGCACTCTAGTTCACTAACTCACCTCTCCTCCTATTGTAACAGTGCACACTAGTTACCTAATTCACCTCTCCTCCTACAACAGTGCACTCTAGTTCACTAACTCACCTCTCCTCCTATTGTAACAGTGCACTCTAGTTCACTAACTCACCTATTGTAACAGTGCACACTAGTTACCTAATTCACCTCTCCTCCTACAACAGTGCACTCTAGTTCACTTAACTCACCTCTCCCTCCTATTGTAACAGTGCACGCTAGTTCACTAACTCACCTCTCCCTCCTATTGTAACAGTGCACACTAGTTACCTAACTCACCTCTCCTCCTACAACAGTGCACTCTAGTTCACTAACTCACCTCTCCTCCTATTGTAACAGTGCACTCTAGTTACCTAATTCACCTCTCCTCCATTGTAACAGTGCACTCTAGTTACCTAATTCACCTCTCCTCCTATTGTAACAGTGCACGCTAGTTCACTAACTTACCTCTCCTCCTATTGTAACAGTGCACTCTAGTTACCTAATTCACCTCTCCTCCTACAACAGTACACTCTAGTTCACTAACTCACCTCTCCTCCTATTGTAACAGTATGCTCTAGTTACCTAATTCACCTCTCCTCCTACAACAGTGCACTCTAGTTCACTAACTCACCTCTCCTCCTATTGTAACAGTATGCTCTAGTTACCTAATTCACCTCTCCTCCTACAACAGTGCACTCTAGTTCACTAACTCACCTCTCCTCCTATTGTAACAGTATGCTCTAGTTACCTAATTCACCTCTCCTCCTATTGTAACAGTGCACGCTAGTTCACTAACTTACCTCTCCTCCTATTGTAACAGTGCACTCTAGTTACCTAATTCACCTCTCCTCCTACAACAGTACACTCTAGTTCACTAACTCACCTCTCCTCCTATTGTAACAGTATGCTCTAGTTACCTAATTCACCTCTCCTCCTACAACAGTGCACTCTAGTTCACTAACTCACCTCTCCTCCTATTGTAACAGTATGCTCTAGTTACCTAATTCACCTCTCCTACAACAGTGCACTGCAATAATTCCCCTACAATATAGTAACCATATTTACCTCTCCTTCCTCCATACCTCTCTACTGTCACTCCTCACATCTCTCCACTATAGGATGTAGTTGGATGGTTCACCTATAGATGTAACTCTTCTCATCGTATTTCAATAATGGAGAAAGCAATTCATAAAAACCTGATGACAAGTCTTCCTCACTCTCCAGGAAAGGACTTAGTATTGGGATTATTCTCAGAACACACACCTGAAGATCCTGGTCTACATTCTTTAGAACATTCCTTCACACAATGGAATGGGAGGTATGTGGACAAGCTCATTATATCTAACCAAGAAACCGACGAATTTATATTTACATGTACCTTCTGAAAATGAGCATTTCTCAAAAATTATAAGTACCACTAATGATGCTATAATCATAAGAAGTGATATTATTAGTACACTTGTTACAATATCAATTACATCTTTCAGAAATAACTGATACTGATATTAAAATGAATACATGCATAGTACCTGACTTTATTACGTTTACATACTATAATGAGAGCTACATTTTATAAGTCAACTTCTAAATAGTACCACTTTGCACTGTAATGTGTGAATTCCTGTTACATTTGTATGTGATAGCATAGTAATACAGTTGTGTAGTACAATTGAAGTACAGTGTACTTCACTCACAAAGTACACTGTAGTCAATGGAAGTACAGTGATAGCATGTAAAGTTAATAATGTCTGGTACTGTATATACTACATGTCTATTTATTCAGTCATCCTCGGTTAGTACATGTTGATATAGTTAATCTAAAGTCAACGGCAACTATGCCATATCAGTCTCTTCCTCTGGTACCTCTTCCATCTTCAGTTCAACAATATGATCAACTATTGAACCAAACTAGGTTAGCAGGATGATGATTAATGTATGTATGTATGTAACAGTACATCAGAGTTTTGTGATATGTTTGGAAGCATGGGCCAAATTGGCTCAACAATGGTTAGTGTGTGCACCTTTAGAAATACATCTTGAGCCAATTAACTAAGAGTTAATACTGTTAGTGACAATATAATCATAATTAACTGCACCACTAGCCCAAAGAGAGAACTGTGCTGTGCCGAATAAGAAGCTCTTTGGGCTAATGGTGCACCATATGAGCTTATCAAAAACATTGCAGCACATTAATGTGCTAATGAGCTGTACGAGTTTTACGAGACATAATTTATGCATTCCACAGACATCACTTCATAATGGAGAATGGAGAGACGGTGCATTCATTAGCAATGGAAGAGCTGTTCAAAGCTCTTCATCAGAGATTTGAAGTATGAATTTTAAAAGTTCTTACATGATACTATATAAATTATTTGTTCATTCGGTATTTTATCCATCTCTCTTCTATCAACTAACCTAGCCTCTGCAAGAAGAACTCAAAAAGTCCTGCAACACAATTTTATCCCTGGAAGAAGAATTGAGAGAACTAAAAGAACAGCTGTCATTAAAGGAGAAAGAGAAAGCAATATCAGAAGAAAAGGAGCCAGTGTCTGTAACTGATAAACAGTTAGGAAGTACAGGTAATTAGAACTAATGATAGGGGCTATCGTATGTATGTAATATCACCATGGTAACAGGGCTGTTCCTAAGCCTCATACAACTACATGTACATAATATCACCATAGCAACAGTACATGTATTTGTATAGTACATGTACAGACTCTAATATATCCTATTCAGATGATAACTCTACTGACCCTTTGATATTGCTTGGAAATGATATGGGTGGAGTCGATCTTAAACCACAACCAGATCTTCATAGTGATAAGCCACAGCCACAGCCACAACAAAATTATTCTGCTCTTCTAGTTGGCCTGTTAGGTGATTTACCATCATCTGTTGATAATACATCTGTAATCGTACCAACAGACGACTTTGGTAAGGAAAAGTTTCTTGTTTGTACTTACTTGCAGTTACCATGCATGCATAATTCCTGGAATATTTCTAAACTGTCATGTGACATTATTGATTCAACCACATGTTGCTCATTAGTCAAACCAACATATATAATAATAATAAGCTTTCTCAACTAATAGCCTAGTTCCTAAGGATACTCTATTTAGTTGTAGATTTCATTACGTATATATAATATTATTCATTATTCAATCTTTTTAATTCCATCCTCTTATAGAAATTCTCTCCAGTGAATCAATCAATGAAACATAAATCACTTATTAATTTAATTAATTAGCTATTGATTTTTAATTATTTTTTATTTATTCTATTGTTATTAAGACTCAATACTTATTAACTTTCAAATAAATATAACAGTGAGAATGACTTATAATAATAATGATTCAATATTAATAGTGAGCAGCCAAGTATACTCTTCATAACTGAAATAGACAAGTACATGATAATTGAGTGCATACTATATACATGTACAATATATATATTGTATGCTAATAGGACCCGAGTTTAGTGTCCAAGGATGTGATATAGCCCAAGCCTGCAAGGTCTATATCACATCCCAGGACAACATTAAAGTTCATGTAGATTCTGTAACGATTTCATTTTCCATTACTCTTTTGGAGTAAAAAATAATCTATTGATTATCTATAAAACTGTTTTAATCTAGGTATCACAAGATTATATGTACAATACATATTCAATAATACTATTAATTTTTCACAACATAATAATTACATTCCGATGTATTATTTATCATTTCTTCATTGTACTGAGTTTGTTCACAACAAAATTTGAAGTGTCCATGAATCTCTCAACACAGTTGACAAAACACTGTTCTGTTTTGCCATCCATACGATTTGGTACTTTATCAATACAAGTATCCCAACACCGATCTGAAAACATTATATTAGAATAGTTAGTATTTAGTTTATCACAAGCATCCCACCACACCCACCTGTGAATGTATGAACATTGGCATGGAAACGTGCTCTTTGTGACTCTGCTTCCAAAAATCTCTGTACTTCAGGGTCAACATTAGTACCTGGATCACCTTGGAAACCACCAGCAGACATTTTGATTTTTGAATGTAACAGAATTATGTCAGAATACAGAAATGTAGAGTCCAATGTGTAACCACGTGGTTAAGACTTTCCTCAGCTCCGTATATTCCCGTTTTATCTATTATCATACTAATTATATTCATATATACTAGATTATTATTACAACTGCAATATAATTATGTATTTACAAGACTCTCTACAATGATAAATAAATGCATATAGTTGGACTGGTATATGCATCATGACGGTACGAGAAACACTTGTCACTAGCTATCCGCTATTGCTTTGGGCTGGATATTTTCAATTTTGTATTGTGTATAATTGTAGTTATGTAAATCACATATGTACATGTACATATATACTGATTATCATATATATTTTTGTCTTGACCGGCACTGAATGTGAAACCAGTCATAACATAACTACTCGCTGTATAACAGTTCTTATTGTACATAATAAATCCTGTATTAAAATACATGTGATTTAAAAATTTCAGCTCAGTATAATAATCATGAAATTAGAAATTAAATTTGAATGCAAAAGGATTTGAGTTTTTGTTAATTGTATGTACATAAGTGACAAGTTTTCAAGATTGATATGATGTAGTAGAGAATTTATGTTTAACAATTCAAGTGATATTTTTTTTTTAGTTCAAAATTTTATTGAGTTTTAAAACATGATATATAATTCTGATAAACAGAACGTTTCGACCCGAGGGTCTTCTTCAGCTGTAACACTGAAAATGATGTTTATGATACAGAGTTTTCATACAAAAAGTCAATGATGGGTATGGATTACAAGGGTGGATGACTGTTCAATGATGGGTATGGATTACAAGGGTGGATGACTGGTGGATGACTGTTCAATGATGGGTATGGATTACAAGGGTGGATGACTGTTCAAAGTATAGTACAAAGTGTATGCATACATTATTACATTAATAAAGTATTATTTAAAGATAGTTCCCTTCTTGTGGGATGAGTACATCTACGACATTAGAAAGTTGATGTTGGAATAGATAAGAGAGAATGACAAAACATAGTCATTATACACATTGAAGTGGTTGTGGGCAGACCTGAATGGCTGATACCACAAACTGGTGTTGTAGGTGTGTGTTGTTCCATCTTAAGAACCTTAATATCATTGATTCACTGAGTCATGTTTCATTATAGTGAAGCCAATACACAGTTGAAGAGTGACTACTGTAGAGTAATCTTTGGGGATCAGATTGTACAACATTTTATAGTTTGATTGTATTGCCGGCAACAAATGTGACTTGATGTCACTCTCCAGTCTCCACTCATTCAACATTCTCTTGTAAGTATGTTTGAATTTATCTCCAGTTTGACATATGGTAGATGGTTATTAGACTACAATGTATAACATTTTCGTTCTGATTGTAAACACATAATATATTGTCACATGTATAGTATGTTGGTACGTACATACATCTTTCAGTTATAAGATTGTAAACACATAATATACTGTCACATGTATAGTATGTTGGTATGTACATACATCTTTCAGTTATAAGATTGTAAACACATAATATATTGTCACATGTATAGTATGTTGGTATGTACACTACATACATCTTTCAGTTATAAGATTGTAAACACATAATATATTGTCACATGTATAGTATGTTGGTATGTACATACATCTTTCAGTTATAAGACTGTAAACACATAATATACTGTCACATGTATAGTATGTTGGTATGTACATACATCTTTCAGTTATAAGATTGTAAACACATAATATATTGTCACATGTATAGTATGTTGGTATGTACACTACATACATCTTTCAGTTATAAGATTGTAAACACATAATATATTGTCACATGTATAGTATGTTGGTATGTACATACATCTTTCAGTTATAAGACTGTAAACACATAATATACTGTCACATGTATAGTATGTTGGTATGTACATACATCTTTCAGTTATAAGATTGTAAACACATAATATATTGTCACATGTATAGTATGTTGGTATGTACATACATCTTTCAGTTATAAGATTGTAAACACATAATATATTGTCACATGTATAGTATGTTGGTATGTACATACATCTTTCAGTTATAAGATTGTAAACACATAATATATTGTCACATGTATAGTATGTTGGTATGTACACTACATACATCTTTCAGTTATAAGACTGTAAACACATAATATATTGTCACATGTATAGTATGTTGGTATGTACATACATCTTTCAGTTATAAGATTGTAAACACATAATATATTGTCACATGTATAGTATGTTGGTATGTACATACATCTTTCAGTTATAAGATTGTAAACACATAATATATTGTCACATGTATAGTATGTTGGTATGTACACTACATACATCTTTCAGTTATAAGACTGTAAACACATAATATATTGTCACATGTATAGTATGTTGGTATGTACATACATCTTTCAGTTATAAGATTGTAAACACATAATATATTGTCACATGTATAGTATGTTGGTATGTACATACATCTTTCAGTTATAAGATTGTAAACACATAATATATTGTCACATGTATAGTATGTTGGTATGTACATACATCTTTCAGTTATAAGATTGTAAACACATAATATATTGTCACATGTATAGTATGTTGGTATGTACATACATCTTTCAGTTATAAGATTGTAAACACATAATATATTGTCACATGTATAGTATGTTGGTATGTACATACATCTTTCAGTTATAAGATTGTAAACACATAATATATTGTCACATGTATAGTATGTTGGTATGTACATACATCTTTCAGTTATAAGATTGTAAACACATAATATATTGTCACATGTATAGTATTTGGTATGTACATACATCTTTCAGTTATAAGACTGTAAACACATAATATATTGTCACATGTATAGTATGTTGGTATGTACACTACATACATCTTTCAGTTATAAGACTGTAAACACATAATATATTGTCACATGTATAGTATGTTGGTATGTACGTACATACCTCTTCCGGTTATAAGATTGTAAACACATAATATATTGTCACACGTATGTACAATATGATGACATGTACATACACATCTCAAAACACAGAGTTCAGTTATAAATTCTACACAATATAATTATTATACCGTCACATGATGTGTACACACACATCTAAAAATATATTATTGTTCAGTTACACGATTGTACACACAAATGACACAATGTAACTGTCACATGTACATAATTATATATGTTCAGTTATAATACACTGCAAAAACTAAATCGTTAAACCATTTTATTGGTTAGTACAGTTGAAAGGAATAGCATGAGTTTCAATTTAGATTGTCAGTTGTCATAGAGGATGTTGTGGCTACATGCATGTATGTTACTACGACATAGTGTGTACCATATATTGAAAGATATAAATTAAATTATGTGTTTACAGGTTTACAAATCCTTTTCATGGCCAGATACAATTACATGTACTTTAGTATAAATTATACCAAATCTTTGACATGAAATACGAGTGGACAGCACCTTAAAATTATATAGCTTCCATTGTTATTGAATATCTATGGTATTATATGTATTTACAAACTAATTGTTAAATCCTTGCAACTGTAATAACCAATAAATTAGTTATTTAACTATTTTGTTTTTGCTGTGTATGATTATGTACTGTACTGTCTCAACATATAGGATTACACTATCACATGATAATATGATGACATGTACATACATGTCATATAGTAGACACATAATATACTGTCACATGATAATATGATGACATGTACATACATGTCATATAGTAGACACATAATATACTGTCACATGATAATATGATGACATGTACATACATGTCTGTATAAAACCATAATGTTCAGTTATACGATTATTACAGTATGACTTAGAATATAATTACTAGAATATAATGATCAGTTACTGCTACATTTCATGTATAAACTATGGTTATGACATATAATATATACATGTCTTAAACACATAGTACACTTGTCATGTGTACGTATACATATTGTTCAGTTACAAGATTGTACACCAAAAAATTATATTATTTCTCATTATTTACTCAAATGAAGTATCCAAGGGCCCCCTTTAGTCTCAAATGACTGTTGAAATTTCAATTCTTGGATATAATATGAATGCAATACATTTTAATTGCACAATTTCATATACCATATCCTATTCATTATTAATTTTTATAATAATAATTTTTTTTTCTCATCTGGTTGGAAATGAGATATATACAGCTCTGGTATACCACAGAATTTCGAATATAAACAATTATGAGTTAATGCACTATTTCAATTCAATATTGTTTCTAATTTTTTAGAGCCCTGCCCTGGGATACCACGATTGGCAATGCAAAGAACTCGAAGAAATTAGCTGAAGAAATTACTGATCATCAGAGGAGTCCGATAGTTATCAAAAAGCAGAGGCTGCTTGCAAAGCAAGTAGCTGTAACATGGAGCCTTTGAGCCTTGTAATGAAATTGCTATCTGACATGCAGTCTTCTCAAGGTCCTTGCAAAACTTAGTTTTCGAAACTTGCACAATCCTCTTCACTTGGAGGAGGAAAGGTGATTTGATTTTCAGTAGCACAAAACTTGGTCTTCAAACAAGGAACTGGCAAAACCTGATCTTCAAAGATGCATTTCAATCTTAATTCATCTTTCAAATTTGAAATGCAATCAAATCAAGGCTTGATATCCTGGCAACACGCTATCATATATTCCATGCTTACTACACTTTAAAGGCTTGATATTCAAGCAACACGCTATCATTTATTACATGCTCACTACTCTTTAAAAAAGGCTTGATATTCAAGCAACACGCTATCATAAATATTTCATGCTCACTACCCTCTAAAGGCTTGATTGATATTCAGGCAACAAACTATATCATAAATATTTCATGCTCACTACACTCTAAAGGCTTGATATTCAGGCAACACGCTATCATAAATATTTCATGCTCACTACTCTCTAAAGGCTTGATATTCAGGCAACACGCTATCATAAATATTTCATGCTCACTACTCTCTACAGGCTTGATATCCAGGCAACACGCTATCATAAATATTTCATGCTCACTACTCTCTAAAGGCTTGATATTCAGGCAACACGCTATCATAAATATTTCATGCTCACTACTCTCTACAGGCTTGATATCCAGGCAACACGCTATCATAGATATTTCATGCTCACTACTCTCTAAAGGCTTGATATCCATGCAACACGCTATCATAAATATTTCATGCTCACTACTCTCTAAAGGCTTGATATTCAGACAACACGCTATCATAAATATTTCATGCTCACTACTCTCTACAGGCTTGATATCCAGGCAACACTCTATCATAAATATTTCATGCTCACTACTCTCTAAAGGCTTGATATCCATGCAACACGCTATCATAAATATTTCATGCTCACTACTCTCTAAAGGCTTGATATTCAGGCAATACGCTATCATAAATATTTCATGCTCACTACTCTCTAAAGGCTTGATATTCGGGTGACACACAGTCACGTACTACACTAAGCCTACTACATATATACATATATACATAATTTATATAAATATATAATTATATACATATACAGTACATGCAAAGTTACAAAAAAATTAAGATGTGTACATAATTACATAAAGTAAAAATTCTAAAGTTTTATTATCTACTCTACATTTCTATTTACAGTTATTATATACATGATAGGAACAATACATATAATATTTCTCATAATACATATAATCTACTACCTATAGCGTAATTTACATTATATTTATTTTTACAGTTATTCATAATACATGATGGAAATATTTATACATGAAATGTTCTATCTATTCTAACTCATTATTCTCTATTTATAGTTCACATATATACACTATTATATAATTATTATGTGAATATATTTATAGATGAACAGCTCTTCAATTCTGAGTTCTAACACTAACAGATATAAATATAAATGCGCTGTATATACATGTCTCAATACCTTAACAGTGTATTGAGATCATGTTTTAAGGTTGAGGAAATTATAATGCCATACTGCTAATCCAATCAAATGATTAGTTCATAAAGTATGCTTAAATTATTCCAATCCAAATCATGTATAATTTTAGTTCTCATATATAACCTTTTAGTGCAAGCCTTGCTTGTTATGAAATACAATAAGACTCCATTACTCATTGCAATCATATTCTCGTCATATTCCTCAATGCTTATACACATGCTTATTAATGCTGGGCCTATAAATTCCACAACCCTATAGTCACGTTATAACTATACATGAAAGCATGCAATATAAATGAATTGATCAAGAATAAGAAATGTGACTTTATTAAATAACAGAAGAGTAGACCTTCAAATTAGTATCATGTTAGTCTGATCTACATAGTACATTATGTCATTTTAAATGTATAAAATAAAGCATTTTGATTGTCTCAGATATTTAAGCTTTCCTAAACAGACTATAGATCAATCTGGTTTCAGAACAAAGCTGCATGGTTTGTATCTCAAAACAAATGCAAAGCCACATTTCCATACTCTTAATAATAAAGTATATTAACAAATATACACATTATAACTTAAAATAATCCTCAGAATGTTGGGAGAACTGCAACAGATCACATCAGACAGGCTAAGCTACTCCACACCTATAATAATAATTAACAGATAAAATATGAGATCCTAATGATTTGTCTGTTACCTTGTACGTCAGGACATCAGAAGGTTGTGGATGAACAAGATAGTGGACTAGCTATAGCCCGTTATGGTAGCCTCTATTCTCAGTAGATGATCTGTTTGGAAAGATTCAAACACTATATAAAGCTTAGGCTTAGCTGATATCTTCACTGATATGCTCACTATAAAGCTATCTTTACTGATATGCTCACTATTATAATCTAAAACTCTATAAAGCTTAGGCTCTAATTCATTATACTGCATTCTATTATAATTATGCTCAATATTACTTTAAATACTTTATAAATCTTAGACTTGACTTAAAAGCTTAGGTAGAGTGATATCATGTGCTTACTACTATACTTCTCACTTAAATGTATAATTATGCTTGGTTAATACTCTTATACTATATATTGTCTTAAGCTTTTGTTTAAAACAATAAATGCTCTTTCATACTATCAATACTAAATTCTAACAAGCTTCTCTGAATGGTAGATTGCTTGAAATCCTGAACACTACAGTACCCTACAATACAGTACAATACATATAATATACAATAATATACAATACATGTAATATGTACAAAAAATAGTACACATACATTATAATAATAATTAGTTCATTAGTTGTTAATTACAGTTTGACAAATAGAACATACAGGATTTTGAATTTTATTTTTGAAGAAGATAAACAGAAATAAATCACAAGTATTGTATACAAACAGGACAAACAGGACAAACAGGACAAACAGGTTTTTAAACTGGTTTTTGAATTTCATTTCAAAGAAGACACAAAGAAGACAAATAGACATATATTTAACACAAATGGTGTATATAACTTATCTATTTGGCGTAGCGCTGATCTATTTAGCATAGTGCCGACTGAATACATGATCTATACATACCCCAGTACCTCACCTTTGGTATACTGAGGTCATGTTACATACATGATAATATACATACATTAAATAAATACATTATATATTATACTTAATAGATTACATTACCATTATACATTATTGATTATATATAACATACAGTTGAAGACATCAGCATCATTGACAACATCTGGAAACAGTCACATCAATACAGGAGGCTAGTATCAGTCCACTATAGATAATCAGTAACTAAGGACAATTAAAAGAAAATTAATTTTAATGATGAATATTTGAGAAGACATAATAATATTGTTATAAGGTCATATAACGTATATAGACAGCTCCTTTCCAAAAATCTACCTGTATTTTTTGTTAGGGTATGAATGATCAAGCAAGATTTATGAAGATATCACTATGATTGCTTTGTGATGACCAACAATCACTGATGTTGATTTCATGTATGAAACACAACAACAACCTATCACAACAACCTATCACAGCATTTGATTTTTTCAATCTTTCTTTTAAAGGCCTTGCATATTCTTTTGCAATGTCTCTTACTATAAAAGCAATTAAAGTTTCTATAACCTGCTTGGGTCTGTAGATCTAATTGAGTACATGTTCCTTTACACATATTACCCATTAACTGAAATACATATAATTCAACCTAGTCCCACCCTAAGCAGATAAAAATCTACATACACTGAACAAGAATTACAAGTGTGGCTCAGCTAACTAACCTGTTCATGTTCAATAATGACCAAAGCTTGATAATTATCATTACAGTACATTACTACATCCAACATAAAGTTAGGTGATTGCAGTACATTATCACATGGCTACACAAGTGAGTTGACTCTAGTTACCTCCCTAAGCAGACAAAGGACTACAAGTACATATAACATGGACAGTCACTTCACAATTTAGTTGATCAGCATATTACATTACAATTGCTTGAATATAATAATAAAATAATAATAATTAGTTAATTACTGTAGTTCCATTACGTATAGTTTATAACTCTCAATTATTCACACCAAGAATGCAGTCCCCTCAACAGATACAGTAGCTTACAACATGATATCACAATAGTGCATGGCTGTTTGAAACTAGTCCCTTTGTCTGACTACTTAATTAAAACAATAATCCACAATAATAATTGTTATTATCACAATACAGGTACAACAATCAATAAATAAACAATACAAGAATAAAAATAAATATTTCTTAATAAATAAATAAATAAAATTATTTTAACACAATACTTCTTATCTTTAATAATCCACAGTTATTTATTAACATGCAATATTAATACTACTACAGCTAGAAATAATTACATTACAAACATTGACATCTTTAATTCTCTCCTCTACAACATGATAGATTATGAATAATTGATGGATACACAGTACATATACAAATATAATACTATACAACACTAAACAGCTAGAAATAATATTATATCTCTTAAGCTCTTATAAAACACACTAAATTATTAATAATCGATGATTAATTACACAGTACACACCCTGAAACACAGTATAAATATTTACAATTATTATAATACTGCAACATTAATAAGCAATAATTAAAAGTTGTGTCAATTCACTTGGCAAATTTGCAACTGGATGTATCTATCCAGCATTGACAATATCTGTTATTGGATAAGGACTCAGCTTCAAAAATAACCCATAATAATTATACACTTGATGGATAATATACATCAATATATTATTAACAATGGTTTTCTTAGTAGGAAAAGTGCATGAAATACTGTTCAATATTTAGCCCATCATAGACGTAGGCACCAGGGGAGGCACAGGGAAATACTTTAGAGCAGTGGCCATTTGGTGCTTCCCATTCCTATCATCTTTCCTATGCTTATGCACATATTAGGCATGATAAACCCTAAACCCCTGGGATTGAGGACATGTTCCCATTATTTACCAACATAGCCAGACAATTAGTGATTGAAATACAACATGCTTCCAATAAACAAAGCGTCTATATACCGTTAACATACATATTGTTACTAAACAATGCTATACAGCCTGACCCCTTTTTTACGTACAATATTAATAAATAAAATGCTAAAGTTTGTAATAATTATATATATAATATTTTGCCAACCAACAATGCGCCTAGTAAAGCTACAAGGCTGCAATTTAATAACATATATGTTCATTTGGCTGCCAGAGATAAACTAAAATAGTCAACAAGTTATACACACTTTTTCTTAGCATATGTGGTGTAGTAATTACCTAGTTGAGCATTCACACACAATACTAAACCAAAGCTGGCTACAACCTGTTAGCAGCTAACTACATACATACATTAAATTTTCAACAGTTTTTCAGTCAGGCACATGTAGCATAGCTATTGTCTAGTTGAGACATACATGCTTTAACATCTCACCTAGTAGGCTGCTATGGGCGGGCAGATAGTGTACAGCAGCTATCAAAGGTAAATCAGTTTAGAGCTCCAAGTAGTACTGGAAACAGGTCGATGATTATCTTGACTCGCACTTGCTATACATAAACAAAAAGAGAGTAAATTTGTATGCATACATTTTGGTAAATTATTTTACAAGAATTTAGCTAAGACAATACAGAGCACACTACCTCCAGCAATTCAGAGAACTCCACTGTCTTGTACTGGCTGTGCACAAGCTTTTTGTGCGGACGCGGGGTAGTCTACTGAGCATGCGTATATCGCCACGTGGGTGGATAAAGACGGTTATTATGGGCATTATATAGAGTCTTCACTCTGACCTGCATCGAGAATGCAAACGAAGTTGCAGTACTGTGTATTGTTAGCATGGAGAACATGCTCATGGCGAACTTGTAGATTTGAACCATTATCAAAAGTGTGTATTTACAGGCAAATTCATTGGAATAAACAATTTTATCATCAAGAAGGTGAATATTATATATATATTTTTTATTTTAATCCAATGAAATTGCTATTAATGTGCAGTAGATATTTCCAAGATCATAGGGTCTAGATCAAATTTAAATAGTAGTCTAACCTTCTTATGGTAAATTAGTTGTGAGAACCAGTTCAGCCTCAATGATGATCAACTTGACTACATAGTACGTACCTCATTAAATACTCATGGTTTTAACAAATGCTAGTGATGGGCGATTCCAAATATGTTTATTTGATTCTATACTGAGTAGTCTGAGAATGAGAATCAATGGAAGTGAGTAAATACTGAATATGTGAATGGTTTGAATATTGACAGCTGGTAAAATAATTATTAAAATTTTGATAAAATTGTTGTTTTTTGAGTAAACTTTTATATAGAGGTTTGTGTTTTATTTAGGATTCAGACATGCACCTTTATGAGGTGCTATGTATTTCAGTTGATCCTACATGTATATATTGATAATGTAATGGATACCAGTCAGTAATTAACCATATGACAAAAATAATGATAGTATACTAAAGGTCATTCTCGTTCACCGTGACCTCAGAAAATTGTTCATAACTTTAGTTTGGAATGACTAACAATCTTTTCACCTGTACCATTTTCATATAATAATCCTTCCTGTTCTTTTTTTGTGTATGTCAAATTTCAATCCATTGCTTCATTATTGAGTTACAGTATAATCATGTATTAACCTTATGACATTAAACTATACATTATATTACATATAAAGACATCACATCATAAGGACATCGTGAATGTAAACAGATTATATAGTATTGCGTTTGGAGGTTATAGGAATTAAGTAGTTAGATCTTCATGAATTCACAATAATTATGACAGTATATTGGTGAAGGTTCTAGAAATTAGTTAATTAAACCTTGGTTTTCACTGCTAATCTGTTATGAAAATGTCCTCTCTTGTTGTAGGTCATACTGTTCAGTTAGAAGATTTGAAAACTTGTGATAATAAAACATCTGATGTTGAGAGAGAAACAGCAAAAAATGATGAAAACAAGTATCTGTTTCGAAGTGAGTTGTTGATAATTACTGTATCTTTGATGGATTTTTTGTTTGTTACCAGAACGGCTGGGAGAGATTTGCTATGAACTGAAGCAAAGGGATGAACTCAAAAAAGCAGCTTTGGAATTTGGAATTGAAGGTCATATGAATGGATGGACAGATAGATAAATGGACTGATGCACACATTGATCGATAAATAGATACTGTAGATTGATATATAGATGAATTAGTGAATGGATGGATGGATGATGGATGGATGGATGGATGGATGGATGGATGGACGGATGGATGAATGGATGTATGGAAGGACGGACTGTACTGATGGGTAGATAGATCCATAGATGGATGGAATACATGTAATAGATGGATAGATAGATAGATCTACTAATTGTACTGATGGATGGATAGATCCACAGATGGATGGGCTAATAGATGGATAGATCTACTCATTGTACTGATGGATGAATAGATCCGCAGATGAATAGATTAATAGATGGATAGATAGAATGATGAATGTGTAAATGTATATAATAACGTATGATCCATATAACTTACTGTGAACACAAACCAGACTATAATATTTTTAATTTTCCACAGGTGATACTTATCAAACTGTGATGTCCAGTTTTTGCTCGTTATTAAGGAAACCAAAACATATTAAATTAAATAATGCTCTTTATGAAGTATTAATAAGAGTACATGATAGACAGAGTCATGTTGATGATCTATTCCCTTTTCTAATTGAACACGTTCGTCAGAAATATCCTTTAGTCTTCACTCTCCCGAAACTGAAAAGCATTTGTGATCTTTCAGACCCAACAAACTGGTATGCTGTGTAGCAGTGTTGCTATAACTATCTATAACTAAGACCCCTTTTAGTAAGACAATGTGACTTTTAGTTAACTAAACTATGACTAAATAAATTACAAGTCTACTACATCTCTTAATTCTCATTTCAGTTGCTGTACTTCCCTTTTTCTTATATAATATGTAATAGTTAAAACATACTTACCTGGCTTTAAGTAATGTAATGTATACATGAGGATGATGCAATCGGCTCGTGCATTGCATAACATCAACTGTTATTGCATTTTTCAAGTGTGCACATTCACACATGTAGGCAGGAGCTTCCTGATGTAGTTATGTTATATTTCTGATCACATGATCTACCACTGTTCTTGAAGCTACACTATAGTCTGTTCACATTCACGATGTCCTCAAAATTATGATGTGATGACTTTATATGTAATATAATGTATAGTTTAATGTCATAAGGTCAATACATGATTATATTGTAACTCAATAATGAAGCAATGGATTGAAATTTGACATACACAAAAAAGAATGGAAAGGACTACTATATAAAAATGGTGCAAGTGAAAAGATTGTTAGTCATTCCAAACTAACATTTTTCTGAGGTCATGGTGAATGTGAATGACCTTTAGTAGAAAATATGCAATAAAGTACTGTGACATCTGATTGGCCATAAGTCATGTGATAGCAGTTAAATGGTGCCAAACAAAGCAGGCAGTCGGTACCTCTACTTGGTTTAAAACATATTTCAGTATATTCTCTTATAAATATTGTTATATCATTATATTAGGTATCCTAGTACACTGTCAATGAAGAGAAAGTTCGTGTTGCATTTAGGTCCAACAAACTCTGGTAAAACTCATAATGCTCACCAGCACTTTATGTCAGGTGACAAGGGAATATATTGTGCTCCTTTGAGAATGTTAGCTGTTGAAGTTTTTCAGAAAACCAACGATAATGTAAGTATGCATGTATGTACAAGTGTGTGTATGTATGTATTATGTATCTATGTAGTAGGTATGTATTTATGTATGTGTGTACATATGTATGTATTTATGTATGTATGTATGTATTTATGTATGTATGTATGTATGTATGTACATATGTACGTAGGTACATATGTATGTATGTATGATCTTTGTCATAATCTAAATATTGCCACATTTCTTAACAAAGGGAGTTCCGTGTGATTTGGTGACAGGTGAAGAGAGAATATATGCTAGTGGATCTGAAGATAGCCCTGCCCATCATGTTGCATGTACCATTGAAATGGCTAATGTTTACGCAACGAGAGCTTGTAAGTAATTTGTAATTGTTTGTCAGAAATTAGCTAGTTTAGTGTATGTACATCACTACTGGCTGTTAAACAACTAATCGGAGTATCGTTTGGGTATTCAGTTTTTGTCTCTGTGTCTGTCTGTCTGTCTATGTCTCCATCTATATGTGTCTGTCTATGTCTCCATCTATATGTGTCTGTCTATCTGTCTGTCTGACTGTCTGATCATTGTATTTCAGATGATGTAGCTGTTATTGATGAAGTCCAGATGATCAAAGATAAGGATAGAGGTGGAGCTTGGACTAGAGCAATACTCGGTAATATCCCTCCTGTTTTTTTTTTCTTGCATTGTTATCTTCTCCCTTTGCTGTTCCCATGATCATTCCTCTCTTTATCTTTGCTGTTCCTATCATCCTATTATCTCTTCTCTCATGTTAGGTCTTCCTGCTAATGTGATTCATATTTGTGGAGAACCAACAACATTACCAATCTTACAAACACTAATTGATGTCACTGGATCAGATATCCAGGTCAGTGAATTACATGTACTTTCATTTTCTCTTCTTCATTGACTCATTTTTCTCCTGCTCTTCCTCTTCCTCCTCCTAATTCTCACCTTTTGTTCTCCTCAAGGTGAAGTCTTATAATCGTCTCACTTCTCTAGTACCTTTGAAATACAGTCTCAATGGTGATTACTCTAATGTAAGACCTGGTGACTGTATTGTGACATTCTCTCGTAACAAAATATTTCAAATTCGTAAACAAATAGAACAAACAACTCGTCAGCCATGTGCACTGGTGTATGGAGGGCTACCTGCTGGTGCGTATATATGTATGTATGTATGTATATATGTATGTATGTATGTATGTTTGTATGTATGCATGTATGTATGTATGTATGATACATACATATATACATATATGTATGTATACATTATGTATGCAATATGTATGTTTGCATGCATGTATATATGTATAGATATGTATATACATGTATGTATATGTATATATTAATGTACATTATACATGTATATGTAACATAGGTACTTTTTATATCTCTTTAGCTACTAGAAATTATCAGGCTGAGTTATTCAATTCATCAAAAGTGAAAGTATTAGTTGCTTCTGATGCAATAGGAATGGGAATTAATCTGTGAGCATAATTCCATAGTATTTAATAGGAATGGGAATCAGAATAATTATAAGGAATGGGAATGAGCTTGTGAGGATAATTACATAACTGTTAAAATACTCATTTCCATGTTAACTTATAACTTCAATTCAGTAATACTTGTAATTATAATTGTATTTAATTAGGAATATCAAGAGAATAATATTCCACACATTATCAAAGTATGATGGCGGATCTATTCGATCTCTCTCTACATCACAAACTAAACAAATAGCAGGAAGAGCTGGTAGATTTGGGAAGCAAAATTACGAAGGGGAGGTCACCACGTATGTGTCTATTTAGTCTTCCTTATATATCTATTTATCAAGCAGTCTCTGTACATTAATATATATCAGAGTTTTTGATATGTTATGAAGCATGGGCCAAATTGGCTCAACAATGGTTAGTGTGTGCACCATTGGGAGTATATCTTGAGCCAATTAACTAAGAGTTAGTGCATTAGATATAATATAATCATAATTAACTGTGCCATCTGACCCAAAGAGAGAACTGTGCAGTGCCAAATAAGAAGCTCTTTGGGCCAATGGTGTGCTATATATGCTTATCAAAAACTCTGATATATATACTTCATACATGGTTTTTTGTTTTTTTCAAATAAATTGATTGGAGAATTAAAAGAAATATTGTCTACTCTGGATACACCCAATCATTCAGGATTATATACATTATACATGTACATAAAATATGTATAGTAATAATAATAATAATTAATATATTGTATTATGCATGATGTACATACACATTATATACTGTAATAGATTCTACGATAAAGATCTACAGATGATGCATAAACTGTTATTAGCACCTGTTGATGACATTAAAGTAAGACCCTTGTGACTGGTATCGTCTTTATCATACACTCTCTCTCCCCTCTCTATAGCAAGCTGGTCTCTCTCCTACTCTTGATCAAATAGAAAGGTTTTCATATCACTTGCCTGATCTTGAACTTCATGAAATACTGGTCAGACCGGTTTTTCATGTCACATGATGATCACGTGACCTTTAAATTCTTGTTACAGGATATATTTATGAGAACTGCTGAAGTTAATGAAAACTATTTTCTTTGTCAAGTTGCATTAGAGAAACAAATAGTGAATAACAGTATATAACATGTATACAATACATACATACATACATACATACATACATACATACATACATACATACATACATACATACATACATACATACATACATACATACATACATACATACATACATACATACATACATACATACATACATACATACATACATACATACATACATACATACATACATACATACATACATACATACATACATACATACATACATACATACATACATACATACATACATACATACATACATACATACATACATACATACATACATACATACATACATACATACATACATACATACATACATACATACATACATACATACATACATACATACATACATACATACATACATACATACATACATACATACATACATACATACATACATACATACATACATACATACATACATACATACATACATACATACATACATACATACATACATACATACATACATACATACATACATACATACATACATACATACATACATACATACATACATACATACATACATACATACATACATACATACATACATACATACATACATACATACATACATACATACATACATACATACATACATACATACATACATACATACATACATACATACATACATACATACATACATACATACATACATACATACATACATACATACATACATACATACATACATACATACATACATACATACATACATACATACATACATACATACATAGGCGGTGTCACGTGATATTTCAAAATATGGCTTACCTCTAAAAGATGCTTACAACTTTTCTCTTTCTCCTGTTGAGATCAGAAAATCTTTCACAATATCAATTCTTCATCATGTTAGTATAATCTGTATATAAGATTATCCATTTAAATAGTCCATTGTTTACATAATTGTTTTCATTCATTAGTCCATTGTTTACATCATTATTTTTATCCATTAGTCCATTGCCATCATAGTTTACCATTAATTAAATCATTTTTTCATTCATTATTACATTGTTTTCATCCATTGTTCCATTAATTTGTCCATTTGTTTTCATCAATGTTTACATGCATCCATTATTCCATTGTACATTGTACATTTTTCATTTCTCAGTTTGCCAAATCTTTTGCTCAAGACAAACCAGTAACAACTGCTCACTTGTGTCATCATCTCCACTGGCCCCTCCCACATCCCTATACCCCAGATCAAATGGCAAAACTAGAAGAGGCTCATGAGGTACTTGATTTGTATCTTTGGTTTAGGTAAGGATGAGGATTAATAACCATTAATAATCATTAATAATCATTAATGGCATTGTATGATAATTGTTTTTCTGTAACATACAGTATGAGATATCCAGAACATTTTCCTGAGCCAGAAGGTGCTAAAAAGCTCCAAGAAGAACTAGAAAAGGTCATTGGTCACTCCCTAGCAATCAGAGTGCGACGTAACTCTAGTAACAAGACCATACCCAATTTTGAACATCGAATTCAAATCAATAGAAACAACTTTGATTCAATCAAAAGAGGTAATTACATTTTGTAATTGTCCCTTTTTGAAAATCATGTCACAATAACTATTAATAATTAATAATAATTATAATAATTATAGGAGGAGCGAAATATAAAATTACACCAACTGGACGAATAAGAGATAATTAAATGTGATTTCTATGTTGATGTGTGTTTCCATGGTGACATGTACCTATAGTATGTCAGTGTATATATATGTACATGATGTGAGTGTATATGTACATGTTTGTATCACATGTACACACGTACAACATGTACATTATGTATATAATTATGAACTTGAGAATCACTCCTGGTAATATTACTATAACTTCAATGTACAATAATAAATTATATTATTTATTATTCAATAAATAAAATTTTGAGGTCTGAATATAAAAATAAAAAATACTAAAAATATATTATAACTCATTAAAACAAGATATTTCTAAAAAAATTTGGAAATAAGTAACTCGGGTTGCCATGGTAATTTAATTATTCAGCTCAATAAATAATTTTCTTTTTGATCCATTCCTTCTAATTAATGGAATGTTTATAAACATAAACATGATGTAAACAATATTAATATTTTTGAACATTAGTGAATAGGATAAACAACATGACGTGTTAACATTATGAATAGAATAGTTCATATAAACAACAACACTAATCAGGGTTCTATCTACTGGGAGAGGAAGCTTCCCCCCAAAACTTCACATATTATAGTACTACTCCCAAATAGTGTCGACAGTGGTTTGCAGAACAGTTGTCGTGAGTGTGGTTTAAGGAGGGAAAATAGGTGTGGCTAACCAAAACTTTTCGTGTGGAATTAGCTTTTCCCTAAACCAAAATCTCTGTTCAGAACCAACATAGTGTATAGGGCATTACTTTAACAACAAAGCTTGTAAACGTACATGAAAACATTCATTTTATTACATGTATAAACAAAAGCACTAGTAAACAATACGACAGTACAACAACAAGACTTGTAAATAACAATAATTGTACATGTATTCATATATGACTCACATTTGAGGAGGAGGGGTTTGTTGATGTGAAGGATTAGTTCTCGTCATCACAAAAGGACTATATGTATCATTATCATCCGATTCAAATTCAATAATGAAATTAGATGGTACTAATCCAAACCTCCCATCTACTTCTCCGTTAAAAAAACCATCATCACGCTGGAATGAGATAAATATATGATTATATGTTCCAACCCCCTACAGCGCTTGACCCATTTTTAAACCATTTTGCAGGGTCTGTGGTTGTAGTTTAAGATTCATAGTTTAAGGTTAAGGATTGCAGCTTATTGTTATGAGTCTTGAGTTTAAAAACAGTTGGGATGTAAATTGGCCTCAGCACATAATTATAGAGTATACGTATAGTTGTATATGAATTAAAGCACATAATTACATATGTGTGAGTTTACATACATGTCTGTTGTATGTACATATGTTTGAATGTACTCACCATGTCTCCATATATGGTTAGGATTTGTCCCTTAGTGAATTGTAGTTCTAACTCAGGTTGTGGGTTTGGGGAATCAGTCGAGGGTGTGTAGTCATATAATGCTATCATTAGCTGTGATGTGGATAATATAGAACATGTACACACACATACTCACTCACACACATTACATATTCCTGTACATGAACATGAACATGAACATTTACATGTAACATGTACATACCTTGCTCTTAATCATATCAGAATCCATTGAACTTCTATGACTTCCATGCTGTCGTAGGCTCTAATTGATGTTATAAGTACAATAATTTATGTTACAGTATATGCACACATACAAACACACCTCTTTGGTTTTAGGTCTCAGTGATACAATGGGGGTATAGCCTGTGTGTTGTATAGTGACTAATTGTGATGTTGGTCCTTCTTCAGTTGTGGTACATATACTTAATGTATGTGGTTCTTGAGGGTTGATACCATCCAGTAACACCCTTGTAGTATTTGAGGTCACATTCACTTTCCTCACACCATCACATAACACACTATATCCACTTATTACATATCCATTAGTTAGTCCATTTATATCAACAGAAGGAGATCGCCAGGTAAGAAGCAGACAGTCTCCACCTATTGAACGTTCCACTCGGAATTTTGTTGGTGGAGCTGGTGGACCTGTGGATTAACAATTAGGGTTTCTGTTACATAGCAATGTATCACATGTTAAGCTTGTGACATGAATACTATGTTCTGATTGGTCAGAATTCATATATTATTATTTTATTTCAAACCTTGATGAGGTGTGCTTGTACTGGTTGGTGTCATTTGATCAGATGTGGGTGTGGTTTTTTGGATAATAGAAGAAGTAGTAGGACTTATAATATCGACATCACTTCCAAATATTGTTGGAGTAAATGAACTTGACAAACTCTGAATTAGAACAAGTACACACAATGTATGGTTTATAACCAATCACATTTACATGTATATATATTACATGTTTACCAGCACATGTACACGTATATATATTACATGTTTACCAGCACATGTACATGTACATATATTACATATTTACCAGCACATGTACATGTACAATTGTACATATATTACATGTTTACCAGCACATGCACATGTACATATATTACATGTTTACCACCACATGTACATGTACATACATATGAGTTTATAACCAGCATGCACATTTACATGTTACTTCATAATTGAAAAGTCTGCTAGTTGTCTGATTGTCATAGCTCAGTGGTCAGAGGGCCTGCGGATAAAGCCAGAGACCCTGGGTTCAATTTCTACCAACAGTCAGTCATCTAACCTCATGTACATGTGTATGATGACATCAAAATAAGACCTTGATCCCTTTTAATTAACTTACTTGGTTAAGTAGTCTCTGTTCAGCTTCTTTGTCTGACAGTTTCATTTCTTCTACAAATGAAGCAGGTACTAGACCATGTTTACCATCAAATATAGCCGTATAATAACCAATAGAATTCATCTGTCCTACTACTGCAATAACATCACCTAGAACATCATAATAACGTATAATAGTAATACGATCTGGTATACATTTACGATGTCATTATAATATGAGACCATTTTTAGTTATACATGTACTTATTATAGTAGCACTAGTTTCTCACAATTTTAGTTTTAGTTAATGAACTAAAAGTGCCCACTATTTCATTTCAGTTAGCTATTGATTTGGTTATAGTTATAACTAAAGCAACCATCAGTTCTAACAATTAGCATATATATGGTACATACCGACATGCAATGTTAGTTCCCTCTCTGGATGTCCTGTGGAGCATAATGAATGAGGATTATAATCTAAAAGAGTTACAAACAGTCGGAAGTCCTCCTCAGTTTGAGGTACTTCCTCTTCAGTTGTCGGTGGATGTGTGGAAGTTGGGAGGGAAATGGGAGGAGAGGGTGCACTGAAGTGTGATGGTGGAGATGGTGATAGTGACATAACAGGGTCACTGTGCATAATTGGAGATATACTTGTTGTGTGAGTCATTGCCTGTTAAGAAAAAAAAAAAAGGGTTACAAAACAAGTTGATCGATCAGCTTTGACATAATTATCTATAATTACGTATTCATAATAAACATGAGCCTCATACCCAGCTGCTCTTCAATCACTTGGGTATGAGGCTACATCATTGCATGTAAAATGGCTAGTAAGCATGAGCCTCATACCCAAGAGCAGCTGGGTATGAGGCTACATTATCATGCACTGAATGCAAAATAATTGCAACTGAGACCTTGGTATTTGCTGTGTGTAGAGGTGAGGGCATGACAAGTCCTTGAGGAAATACGGCACCGAGTAGACGAGATATTGCATGCTCCAACTGTACAAACGCTTTTCTTAGTTGTGCCATGTCTCCCTTCCCTAAAGCATGTTGTGTGTTTTGAAAAGCTTGACTAACTTCAAGACCAAAAATTGGAGGGACTGCTAACATTGGACGCTCAAGTTGACTTTGTAAATTTGATATTTGTTCTAAAAGAGATGCAATGTATTTGTCTTTAGATGAAGGGATGGAACTGTCATCTGTAAGTCTTCCTTCTAGATCTCCAACGAGTAATTGTAGTTCAAAAACCCTCTGAGAACCATCTTCCAAACGGGTTTCCAGGTCTTTTATCTGAAAGTAAATATAAATAGCTCAACTTAGCAACGCATACTGTAAAAGTACATTAAAATATCCTATTGTTGTTGTGAATTTATCAATATGTTTACAAGTGCTATTGTTGTGGTGAATTCATTAATATGTTTACAAGTGCTATCGTTCTGGTGAATTCATCAATATGTGCTATTGTTATGGTGATTTCATTAATATGTTATTGTTGTCATAAAGATATCAAAATGTTTATTGTTGCCTATTGTTTTGAATTCATCAATATATTTACAAGTCATATCCATTGTCATGTTATACTATTTATACCTTTGATTTTAACGTAGTCTTCTCAGTCTCAAACTGAGACATCCAGTGCTGGAACATGTCTTCCTTTAACCCCACCCCTTTGTCACTTGGTGGCTGAAAAGGTATTATATCATCCGGAGCTGTATTAATTTAATTAGTAAATCCAAAAAATGTTCGTATTTGGCATTTTCTTAAAACTCACCATCTGGTTCATCATATCCTAGTGTGTGTGAGGGTGAAGACGATTGGTTACCCATGATCCCCTGTGCCTCACTTAAGACATTTTTTAACTGGTTTGTCAGGATTTCAAGAAGAGAATTTTGATCATCTATATAAAAAATGTAATATAATAAGATTCAAAGATAGAAACATTTTTGTTAAGTTTGCCCATGATGAAAAATCATCTTGTGCCTACATTATGTAAAAGTACATGTACATATACGCATGTATATATAAATACACATGTATATACATGTAACAAACCTGACTGTTGTGTTTTAGATACACGTTGAAGCTTAGCTGTTACTTCTTGTGCAGACTGTAGGCAATCTGTGATATGTGGTTGAAGTAATGGTGACACCAATGGTATTTGCTTGTGAGGGGATGGTGTTTGCTTGTGAGGGGATGGCGTTTGATTGGGAGGAAATTGACTGATATCAATGCCCTCTCTACTATCATTCAACTGCTGCTGGAGTGATGAAATGATTGCCTTCTCTCCCTCCAGCTGTCCTTCTTTCTCTGCTAATAGTCTCTCCAGTTGTATTATCTGTTTCTCTTTCTCCTGGACAATAGATTCCTTATCAGCCAGAAAAGATTTCATCTGTTCCAACTGTGTATCCTAGAATTAGAATACAGTGACTGTAAGCAATGCTATCAAGGGATTATTAGTTACCTGCTCTGTCAAATGTGCTTTCAGATCAGTTACTTCGTTATTCAAGTGTTCAGTTTCTTCAATCAGCTGCTTCTCTTTGTCATTTTTCATCAAGGAATTTTTAGTTACCTGCTCTGTCAAATGTGCTTTCAGCTCAGTTACTTCATTATTCAAGTGTTCAGTTTCTTCAATCAGCTGCTTCTCTTTGTCATTTTTCATCAAGGAATTTTTAGTTACCTGCTCTGTCAAATGTGCTTTCAGCTCAGTTACTTCATTATTCAAGCGTTCAGTTTCTTCAATCAGCTGCTTCTCTTTGTCATTTTTCATACATTTCTCCAATTCTTCTTGCTAATATAACACACATACATACATAATACAGTGTACATACTACACACATAACTTGATTAGCAAACCTGTTTGGTGAGATCTTCTTTAAGTTCATTAATTTTCACAGTAGCCTGTGCCAGTTTTTCCCTCAAGTTTTTTTCTCTCACAACATCAAATTCTCCTCCATGTTCTTTTTGAAGTCTTGCATTTTCCTGTTGAGTCTTCAAGTGTTCTTTTTGATTCTGCAATAAGAGAATGAAATAATGGCCAATGCTGAGACCATTGGTCAGTCACATGATGCATATATGGAGATAAAGCTTCATCCACATATGCCTAGTCAGTCCATGTATACATTGTGAACACTAAATTCTGATTAACGAGGAAAGTGAAAAATGCTGGTAGTCACTGGGAATTGAACCCAGGACCATTGACTTCAGTGATCAGTGCTCTCACCACTGAGCTATGACAGCCAGACAACCTTCAGCACTTCACAATCCTCTATATACATGGTGCAAGAGTGGTATTGAATGCTTTAGTTGTACACTGAGCAGCCACCATGATTGAATGCATGTGTTTAAAACCTCAGTTTCAACTCTACTTCAGTTGCACAACAAGATCTAGTCTCATTCCAAGTCTGGAAACGAGACTAAACCAGAAGAAACTTACCAATTGCAATTTCTTCTGGAGATGCCTACTTCTATTTAGCAATGATCTATATCGCTCCTTTAAGGCATTATAATGTCCTTTCAAAGGCCCAAACTCTTTCTGTGTGTATGTATATGGATAAATAGATATGAATTGATAATATGTGTTATATCAAGGGAATTCTCTCTTAGCCTCTTACCTTCATTTCATCATACTTTATCTCCATCTCATCTTTGTCATATTCCAGCTGTTCAATCTGTTCCTTCATGAAACTCTCAGTACTTGCCAAAGACCACTGACTACCAAAGTCATCCTCTAAACAATGAAAATGTACCATATATAGTATATATATAACACTACAGATCTGTCTCTCTACATATATATATTATATATACAATTTAAGTTGCAATAGGATTAGTGCACACTATGTTCTATTCCCTCACCATGGTAACTGTGAGATAGCTGAAGTGGATGTTCAAGAAACACATGCTCAGTTGGTGGTGGAGAGAATGTAAAGTATGGAGGAGAGGAAAGAGAAAGGCTGGGTTCTTGGTAGGGGCGTATGGGAGAGGGTGAGCGTATGTGGTGATGTGGTGAGGTTGTATAAGTGTGTACAGGAGAAGGGGATCGTGTGTGGTGATGAGGTGATGTTGAAGTGTTTGGTGAAATCGAGTAAGAGGGGTTAAGTCTCTCTAACTCTTCCTGTAGACTCTGAAGAGAATACAAAGTGTTGATTTTGAACACGGACTGTTGATTTGGAATTGATGGATGAATGAGTATAATATTTTGATGAATGGGTATATGTCATTCAGTTAGTGACCAGATAAATGTATGGATGTGTGGATTAATGGAAAGATGAATGGATGTGGATTGAAGAATAGGTAAATGGATTGATCAATGGACAAATGGAAGGATCAATGGATCATTAGATTAATGACCGGATAAATTGATGTACATGAGTATTATTACAAGTGACGTATAACTTACCGAATTTTTTTGTTGAAGTTTATTGATCTGAGCATGAGCTCTATCCAATTCCGATCTAGTTTGACTCCATTCCTCTATGAATTCACGATGCCTTTTATCACGGGCCTCTTCCAGAGTTTGGTTATTAGATTTCTAAGAGAAGTATAGATAGATAATGACGAAGAACTAATCAAACCATGGACAGTCAGTCATACCAGTTTGTGGTTTTCATCAGACAGGTTCTTTATTTGTTTATCTCTGCGGCGAAGGGATGCATTAAGATCTTCAACTCTTTGGTTAAGACGTGCCTTGCTTCTTTGCATGTCTCCTAACTTGTCATTCTATAATAATATTATATTAAATATATAAATTTGTGCTCATGATAGCGTACTAATTCAATATATATATCCTACCTGTTCTTCTACTACTTTCCCTAGTTCAATCAGTTTCTTGTGTTCTCTAACTCTCCTTTCAGCCAGTGATGAGTCTGGTGAACTCTGTTAGAAATAACATACAGGTAGATAGGTAAGTGTGTTGCATATGCCTGTGATGTGTGTGGTATATATGTGTGTGGGTCTATGTGTATAGTATGTGTATTTATGTGTGTGTATCCACTGGTTATCCTCACAATGGTCAACTGAGTCATTCTTGTTTCTGCCTTCTCTCTTTTAACACGGTGTATCTCTTCTTGTACTTTTTGTTGCTCAATCTTCAAACGAATGTTCTCCTCTTTCAAAGTTGCGATGTTCTTCTCTTTCTCCTCTAATTGAGTTCTGACTCTCTGCAATTCAACAGGCTAGGAGTCAGTAAAAAAGGAAATAGATATATAAAAAGATTGAAGAGAAACTTTAAGTCATTTAATTTGTCAGATGAACAGTAGAAAATATTGTATATTGAAAAGGAGACCTTCCTGTCCATAGTTTTGTGTTTTTGTTGCTCTGCCATTAACTGTTTCTCCAGCTTCTCATTGTCTGATTTCTGCACAAAAATAATATACAGTGCACTTTGTCCCTCATTAACTATGTATGACAAACTTCTTTTCTTACCAGTCCAGTTTTTTCTTTCATTAGTTTTTGTAATTGTCTTTCTTTCATATTAAGTGTATGACTGAGTTCAAAAACTTTTTTCATATTTTCTTCGTGTCTGGTTCTAAGTGGGGATACTTGTTCTTCAGCTGCTTTTAGCTTCCCCTCCTTTAAAATATGAATATATATGTATGTATGTATGTATGTACGTATGTATGAATTTATGTACGTATGTATGTATGTATACATGTATGTATGTAAATAATTATGTATGTATAAATCTACATAACGGTATTTTTTTATTATTTTACCAGCTGTGTCTTTTCTTTTCTTAGTTTCTGCAACTCATCTCTCATTTTCTTTGCTAACACTCCAAGCTCACTATTCTTCATTAATAGTTCTTCTTCTCGTGAAGTCTGTATTGAAATGATAATTTAAATATGTATAAATACATATATATGTACATACATACATACATGCATACATGCATAAATATAATTATACTATATATATGTACATAATTATATATGTACATACATAGGTACATAGCTAGCTGATACCTTTCTTGGAGAAGAACCTTCAGAAGGTGACTCATCTTCAATATCTGTTGTTTGTATAGTTTTTTTAATCGGTGTCAGAGAGAAGGAGGATGAAGGTGAGAAATCAGATTTTTTAGCTAGCTGCAAATCAAGCTGAAGTTTTTCTATGTCTGTTTCAAGTTGAGTGCATTTTCTACTAGTATCAGCCAGCTGCTTATCTTTTGCTTGTAGCTGCCTTTCCTTTTCTTTTAGTTCCTCAATCTGAAAGAGACATGTAATTTTTTTTAAATCAAACAATAAATCAATGTGTTCTCAACTCATACTACATCACTTTGGACTGTGGACTTCAATGCTAACATACTACATCACTTAGGTCACAGTATTAAATGAAAACATATTACATTATACAGCTATCATTATATTATTATACTAACACTTTATGTTTTGTTCTTCGGCAGTAACCGTTGAAATATGTTGCTATATGTAGCTAACATTCAAGCTCAGACATATAAAATTGTTGAAATTTTGAAATACTATTGCAATCATTGTACATTCAATGCTTTTACCGCCTGTTGTCGTGATCATAGTTTAAATTCATAGTCTGGTTCCTATTCCCCCATGTACGTTGAATAAGAATCTGTCCTACCTGTTTATGGTTCTCTAATTTAGATTGTTTTGAGAGAACTCCAAGTTCCTTTTCGTGATTCCTATCTTGTTCTCTAAAGAAAGAAATATCGACTAAAGTGATTAGAGAGTTTCTACTTTTAAATAATAAACTTTATAACTGCAAATTAAAGAGGGACACATATTTCAGTCCAGAATAAACTAGGTTTATAACCCGGAACCAGGGTGAAGAAGAACATTTCTGTCTACTACTATGACAGCTGTATCTTGTCTTTTCTTTTCTCTACATATCCACAACAGAATCATTGTAATTATGTATCAGGAGTGCTAGTATATATATGTAGAATTATATTGAGTTGAAACTGAGCTCATTAGTGCACGTATGTTACTATATGGAATCAGCTGAATACAACACACTGAGTGATTGCATTAAATCTTCTCAAGTAGCATTTCTATACACATTTTTCATGAATTTATAATGAGCTCAGTTTCAATTCAACATGATTCTATTTTAATATTGCATTACATGTGCTCAAGGAACCTTTATTAGCATTTCTATAATGAGTGTGGCTCAGTTTCAACTCAAAATGATTACATTTTAATTCCTATTGAACTAACTGTTGATTTTCTTTCAGAATTCTAATCTCTGTCTGTAAATCCTTAACCTTTCCTTCAGATTCAGTGACTCTCTTCTCTGCTACAAACAACTCTTGAATGAGTTTTTTTGTTTCAGCTTTCTGTATTGACTCCATTTCAGCTTTCAGCTGTGTAATATAGATTGACAGTATGACAATAAACTCAGATCTGTATGTAACCAACCAATCATCCAAACATCCTTGCATTCATGCATCTATCTATCCATCCATTTATCCATTCCCTTATTGTCCTATAATAAAAATTCTCACCTTCTGTCTGACATCTGTTCTGATCTTCTCTTCAAGATCTCTTTTCTCCTTTTCAAACTTCTTTCTCTCTGTTTCTAAATCACCAGAATGGGCTTTTTTAAGATCAGCAAGCTGGGCATCAAAGTTCTTACGTACACCTTCAATTTTATTCTATAAAACAAAGAAGACAGTTTTTGCATTTTGCCTCAGTTGCAAGAAATTGTGTTGCTGTCATACCATAAGCTCTGTCTGCATCTGCCTTTGCATTTGCTTTTTTAGCTCTTCTTTATCTGCCATAGCTTTCCTCTGTTCTTCTTCTCTGGCTGCTTTTATCTCTCTTATCTAGTACACAAGAGGTTTGTAATAACTTTGTGATTATATATATATATATCATAATTTATATATAAAGCTCTTGATATAATATAACTTATTCTCGTACTTTTTCATGTTTAACATTTTTGACTTTATTGCGTTCTTCTTCCAACTCTCTCTTAAGGTCTTGTATATGTACACGCAGTTGATCATTCAGTCTGGAGCTTGTTGTGTCTTCCATTTTTGGAATCTACTCTGCTCTGTCTTTGCTTAAACCAGATACGCCCATTTTTTTCTGCAAAAGGGGATGTCCGTTAATTAAGCCAAGGAGGCGTGCCTCGAGAACACACATGGTCACTAGAAATGGTTCTACAATTTCTAATGAGGAGTAGATGTCGTATAGTTGTATTTATATTGGTAAGCTCATGCTATTCACATCAGAAATATACTTTGAATCTTTTAATCCCTCCAGAGTGTGATTGGTCTACTAACGACTCTTCTTCTTCTCCTGCTTCGTTCCTCTCCCTCTATTCTTGTTACAATTCCTCCTCCAAATCATCAACAAAAAGTATCTCTGATTTTATGTTTTCCTCATGTTACTGTTTCACAGGTAATAACAACTTACAAGATGGTGAAAAAAGGTTAGAAAGCAAGAAGAGTACACATACATATACGTATATATGGATCTAGCATAGTCTGTAGTGCACAGTATATAATCTTTGATACAGACCGGAAGAGATTCATACCCATCTTTTTGAGTTAAGCACATAAATGTATTGATAGGATTTTATAGACGATTATTTGGGCTCATTATTGAGGGACTAAACACCATACTGTTGAGGGGTCTAGATATATTCTTGGTAAAATGAATTCTGGCTTGAAAATCTGGATAGGGAATTTTCTAGCCCCCTGTACAAAACCTCAATTAACACGTGACAATTGTCCTTATTTATTGATTTATGTTATTTAGTTGCTGTGGTAACTATTATTGATTGTATCATTAATGTAAATATCGTTTATTTTCATACTATAGCTCTGTCTACAATGGAGTTGGAATACGAGTTCTTTCTTATAACTGATTTACCTATTTCAACAAATCAAATTGGTTCTCATCATGTTGTATCATATCATAAATCTTGTTCTGTGTCTGTTTTAGAAGCTATTGAAATGTCTCATTATAGTGTTGTATTGGTAGGTACATCTATACATCTATCCATCCAACCATTAATCCATTCATCCATCCATCCATCCATCCATCCATCCATCCATCCATCCATCCATAGCATCTATTCTTCCATCTATGTATCTACCATAATATATCTATTCATCTAACCATCAATCCATCCATGCATCTATCTATCTATCTAATATCTATCTATGTATGTATCTATAATTCTATCTATCTATTCATCCACCATACATGCATGTATCTATTCATCATTTATATAAAAAGCACTAGCACGTCTATCTATGCATCCATTTCTCGATGACCTCCATCCTTACCACTTTCTTCTAATGTAGTTAATAAGCTCTAATATAACCTCTTATGGTTCTACTCTCCCAAAACTTGTCAAACCAGTTTTACAGGGAGAGTCTGATCTGGTTTTATTGGAAGACACTAGACAGGTATGATAACTGTGGTACCTTGATATACACACACATACACTCATTATTGAATATTGTTGTCAAAGCAGTGTTTTAAATTCTTGTAATAATTATAATTATATATTTTATTAGTTACCTAGCTTATGGCAGCGATTTCTTCAAATTCTTCTACTACCTATAACAGCTACTACCTATGTACCTGATACCCTTTCCTTTGCTATTTCCTCTTCAACTTGGAATCATGGTTAGTCGCTGTGTGTGTACATATTATAAACATCATTGGATGTATTACTTTATGTTAGGTTGTCATGGCGTCACAGTTAGGCGTGGCAGTTTCACAGTAGAGCTGGTCTCTCATTGTTTCTTAAAACGCTGGCAGTTGGTGCCTGCTGAAACCAAACCTCCTTATGGTCATTCTTCTATAAGTTTGTCACAGGCAAGTCTTAGATGTAAAATAAAATTGTGATTTGTCTTGATGATGTTTAAACCAGTTAGCATAAATTACATTAGCAACAATTGATACTCCAGTGTTCTAAGAGCACCAAACTTTGACTTAAAAGCACTAGATATTGATATCACTGTCAAACATAGTACTTGTATTATGAGCTAGTGATTTAATTGTAGGTATACAACTAAAGGTCATTCATGTTCACCTTGTCCTCAGAAAAATGTTCATAACTTTAGTTTAGAAAGACCAACAATCTTTTTATCTGTACCATTCTCTTATAATTATCCTTCCTGTTCTTTTTTGTGTATGTCAAATTTCAATCCAATGCTTCATTATTGAGTTACAGTATTAACCTTATGACATACACTATACACTATAGTACATGTAAAGTCATCACATCATAATTTTGAGGACATCGTGAATGTGAACAGACTTTATTTACGTATAAGAATAATTAAAGCTTAGAACAATTTTTATTAGTTTATCAATTACTAATATCATTATTGACATGACTTTTATATGCAGGTTTTTTCCATCTGGTGGGATATGCATCCATTTTTATGTATTCTCATAATCATAGCAACTGTGTTTTCTGTTCTATTGTTCATAAAGTTGAGATACTCTCAAAACGTTTATGAAAAACTACATAAAAGTAATCTAAATAATAATAATTATATTAATATATGAAATATGGTTTAATTTTTTTTTATTTATGATAATTTTTAATCTCATGATTTGTGATTGTAATGGTTTGTGGAAGACATCCATCAATTCAAAATTAAATTAACTATAGATTTAAGGTTGATGAGGTAGCCATACATACTATATATATATATATATATATATAGTATGATGGTGATATCATCCCTTTGATGTGGTGAGTCCTATATATTGTATATAGACCTTCCATGTGCACACTGTGCAGGAGATGTCACCATCATACAATATATTGTCTATAGTATGCTAATAGGTCCTATATACTGAATATAGGACCCTTGTTTTGTGTCCTCGGATGTGATATAGCCCTTGCAGGCTCGGGCTATATCACATCCTCAGACACAAAACTCAGGTCCTATATTCAGTATATAGGACCTATTAGCATACTATATATATTACATTTAATCAATAGTAGCTCAGACAGTGTTGGTTATTAGTAATTAATTATATTATCTCGGACCGATAACAGGAAGCATTGGAAAATTACCACTGAAGATGGATGGTATATGCTACTTTCTGTTTCTCTTTCTATTTTGTGTTGAAGGCATCATCCATGAGCCCACAAATTCTAAAAAGGGTTTGATTGAGCCTGTAGTGGTGGAGTACACAGAGAATTTACCTTTGGAATCGGTACTCTCAAATACAAAGGAGAAATTGTAAATTTATTATATATATATATATAATTTATATAATATATATAATTATATATAATTTATTATTATATATATAAATTATTTTTATTTACTACAATTTTACAGTGCTGGTAGGGACTCCCTTCACAGCACATGTCTTCTTAAGCTCTTTCCAATTAAGTCAAAGATAGTGGTCACCGTACCTTTTATGCCTCATTAGTCATTACCTACCTAATCATGAGGAGTCATACTGAATGCCATTCTTTCATCCCAGTACTTTAATTCATGGTATTGAGTAATGCTCCAGAATTGATTAGCATGTCTCTTTACTTATACTTGATACTATCCATACTGATTACCAAACTACTTATTTATTGTACAAAATGACAATTTCTGGTATCTGCCCTTCACTACAATATAACAGTCTTGCTTAAAACTCTCAATGAGACAAAGTGTGTTTATGTTGGCTTAAACAACTGGTTCTTAGTGAAGGGCAATACCAGAAAGTTTCATTTCGATATAATATACCAAGTAGTTATACAATGAAATTGAGTACGTTGTTTTTTCCAGGATTCTACAAACACAAAGTGCCTACGGTATACATATACATTATAGTACAGTATGTATAAACAATAAACTGTCCTTATTAGCAGTGTCAAAAATCAAGAGTTTATATGCATTTAAAGATGAATTATAACTATATAAGCATATACTGTACCCCTCTAAAAGAGAATCCATACTCATGTCCATAGTTTAATTATTATTTCTGATATCTGTTGTCTAATTATAGTGCTGATAGATACCATTCCAGAAACCCTCGAAGTACTCCTACAACCACACCTCCTGGATTTGGTACCACTGTTAAACTGACTGGTGATCATCATACATTTGGTCTTGTTCATTGGTCTGGTAAACCACGTGAGGTAAGTGTATTTGGAAACACTTTATAATTATCCCATCAACCTTTATTTGTTCTGTTAGCGTATCTTCGTCTTGACAAGGAAGAGAGATAGTGGAGGCTACTCAACAGAGAGTTTTTTATGGATGTGAGTCTTCATCTTCCCGTTGTAAGATATCAACATATGCTTCTGTTTCTCTCTGCTTCTCTCTGCTTAATCTATTACTCTCTCTCTTCTCTCTCTCTTTAGTTCAAAGGATTATGGAAAGACATTTGAAAATATTACTAATATGTTTCCTTCTGATGCTGTTGCCGAATGGTACTACATCAGTTCAAAGGCTGACATTGTAAGTTTCTTAATCTGTATAGTTTTCATCAAACCATCTATCCATCTGTTAACATCTCCTTCATCTATGTATTCATTTATCCTCCTAACTATTTATGCATTCAGTCCGCAATCTAAATAATTGAATAGTATAGTTAACAACTGTTATAAGTCTTCCTTCAAACACAAAGAAAATTGCAGTCTGAAAAAGCTCAGATCAGTCAATATCAAATGAATAGTATTTCGATCTATCCATCTTCTCTACATCTATCCATCCCTCTTTTTTTATAGCTAATTTTCACTGATCGTATTAATAATCGTTTATATGTCACACTTGATGAAGGAGACAGTTTTACAGCTGTTAATCTACCTTTCACTCCAGACACACTCCGATTCCAAAATTCCCAAGTCCCGGATATTACCAAATATGAACAACATGTGTTATCATACGACAAAGGGACAGAAAAAGTACAGATATTATGTAATAACAATGTTCATTTGTATTGAAGGTTGCAAGCTGTTAAAAATAAATTTTATTGGTTACGAATAATCTATACATACGTATTCATGCTCATATTGGTACAGTTGCATATATTATGTTGAAGAAGAAATGGACTATCTCTTAATTTGTACTGATAAACATGTATATAGATTAAAGCTGGGAATTGGCTGGGAATTGGCTGAGATTCTGAAATTCATTTCAATTCATTCATTAAATTAGCTCACAGCCAATATGAATTAACTCCGAGTTTTTTTAATGTTAGAGATTTACTTATGTACATGAATACTTCTCTCTCTCTCTCACTCTCTGTCTCTCTATCTCTCACTCTCTCTCTCCTAGCTCTGGGTATCTGGTAATGCAGGTCTAAATTGGACTAAAATAGGGGACAATGTAACTCGTTATGCCTGGCGAGAACTCAACAGTACTTATGAGGATCCTACTGTTGTGTATTTTGATCAGAAAGTTAACGGTTTGTGAGAATAAGTTTAGAATAACAGTATGAATATTATAATAACTGATAATTGCTTTCTAATCTTGACATGATAATCATCAATTACTACTGATGTATGATTTATTTATTATATATTGTGTAAAATGTGCAGCTATTACTTGTACATGTTGAATACAAATATTAGTTATAATTACTCTTATTACTTATTAATGGATTTAATTACATTCAGTTATCATTTCTCCATAGACACAACTGTCATGTTATATACATCATCAAATGCCTCTGGTAATGGCTACCAGACACAGCTGTTTGATTCAAAACTTGGTGCATTCATGCCTGGAACATTTGTTCTGTCATATCAATACATGTTCATACAGGTTAGTCATGTAACTGTCATATGATCATCATGTGATATGACTTATCATTTCTCAGAGGAACTATACACAAATTGGACAGGGAACAAGCACCTTGAGTCCCTTGTGGGTGAGTCACAGACGAGGAATGTTCCAGCCTGCTACCTTCCCATTGGAACTTAATGAAAAGGTTTGTGTTAGACTTGTAATGATTACTGGTAATGACTCACAATGACTCACAATGACTAATGTTATTACCTTAAGACATGTCTTGATGACACATGGTTATATGATGATGATGATGCATTATGACACATTATGACATCACTTCCTCAGCATTATGCACTAGTTGATTCTAGTGAGAACCAGGTTATGATGGCTGTTTATCATGATCCTAATAACACTCATGTTTATTTATCAGAAGAGGCTGGTATGAATTATACCTTATCTCTTGATAATATCATTAGTCCACCAGAAAGTGACTGGATAGACTCGTAAGTGTAATAACTATTAATATAACTATTAATAATAATTAACACACATACAGATATCCTACATTTGATGTATATGTTGTGGAGAGTATCATTGGAACATATTTAGCAAATAGAAAGATTCCTACAAGTACTCAGGGATATACGGTAATCAGTTTTGATAAGGGAGGTGAATGGACACCTGTTACTCCTCCAGCAACTGATAGTAATGGACTACCTATCACTTGTAATCTGGTAAGATATTATATGATATATATATATTAATATAATATTATATACATATAATATCAAATCTTCTCTTCTTAGCCTTGTTCTCTACATCTTCACATGTATATTGATGAATCACGTGGATTTCAACCTATCCTATCACAAGATACAGCTCCTGGAATCATAATGGCACTTGGTACTAACAAACATACATACATACATACATACATAGTTACATAAGTAAGTACATACATACATACATACATACATACATGTACATACATAGATACATACATAGATACATACAGACATGTACATACATAGATACCTACATAAGTACATACATACATACATACATACATACATACATACATACATACATACATACATACATAGTTACATAAGTACATACATACATACATACATACATACATTCATGTACATACATAGATACATACATACATACATACATACATACATAGTTACATAAGTACATACATACATACATACATACATACATTCATGTACATACATAGATACATACATACATACATACATACATACATTCATGTACATACATAGATACATACATACATACATACATACATACATACATTCATGTACATACATAGATACCTACATAAGTACATACATACATACATACATACATACATACATACATACATGTACATACATAGATACATACATAGATACATACATACATACATACATACATACATACATACATACATACATACATACATACATACATACATACATACATAGTTACATAAGTACATACATACATACATACATACATACATTCATGTACATACATAGATACATACATACATACATACATACATACATTCATGTACATACATAGATACATACATACATACATACATACATACATACATTCATGTACATACATAGATACATACAGACATACATACTTAATAATACACAAACATATAGACAGACAGACATGCAGATGTATATAGAACACACAGACAGGCACACTATGCAGAAGGCCTATAATTAAACCTATGCTAATTGATAATAAAAAATATTTCTTTATAGGGAATATTGGAGAGAGTCTTGTTCGATATAATTATAATGGTTTAAGACTCTATATATCAGATAATGGAGGTGTTATATGGAGGGAATTATATTCTGGTTATAAAGAGTTTCAGCTGTTAAATTATGGTGTGTTCACTGCTGTTGTTGATAAACGGATACCAGCTTTTTATGTCTTGTAAGTATACATATACTATATATATATATAATTATGTAAGTTAGTGTGTATATTTATGGCCCACATGACCATACGTATGAATACTTTCAATGAGGTTAATATTTGTGTGTGTGCGTGTGTGCTTGTGTCACATGTGGAAGATAAGTTAACGAAGTTGTGTCATTCTGGTGGGGCTCAACTAATTAATCGGTCGGGTATGTAAAAGAATATGCTCATGAGTTAGTTACCGAAGAGCAGAAGGAAATCAACTTCTAGGAACTATAACCAGTAACTGTATTGAGCTGAAAGACATTGCAATAAGATTTTTTTAATTCGAAAATTAAGAACAGTGGAAAAACAAATTGTATAATTATACATAAACTACACTACAATTATCATAAATTATTATATTACAATGGAATTGTAATATCTGTATGTAGATTATATATTAGTACATATATAAAAGATCAAAGATTGATTTGACCACATCTTTATGAATAACTATAACTATGAATGAATATCTAAATTATCATTAATTTAATGGTCATTACTTCATATAAGGATAGTATAGTAGCTATATTACACATTCAAAATAGTATAATACTTATACAAACCATAGAATACAATAATTTCATATTATAATTGTATGTCTAATTAACCTGCTATATCAACAAAGTACAGGTCCATGACATGACTGACACTATTGACATCTATTGACATGACATGACTGACACTACTGACACACCTATCAACATCTATTAAAGTACAAAGTAGATGACATGTAAGCTTATAAAAGGCTCGTTAGATAACAACACTGCATATATAGCAAGCAACAGCAGAAGCTATCGGACTATAATCCACAATGAAGGTTGCAGTATACTTGTTCATCTTGTTTACAGCTCTTCTTAGCTGTGTTGAAGCACAATTCAAAAAGGATGTTATACGTTCTTTACTCTCTCCAAGACAAAGTACTAGCGATTGTATTGATATTGTGCCAGAGAGGTGTACCAAGGACATAGAGAATGCAACTTCAAGCTTTTTCTTCCTTATAATATGTGGTGATTGCAATGATGAGTTTATTAGATTTTATGAGTGTGAAGGTAACACAACGTTTGTTGAACAAATTAGAGGTGCTTATTGTGCAGTAAATGACGATGGTGAGTATTGTGGAGTTGTGTATTTGAATGAACTAGCCATTTAATTGGTTATTATGAGTTTCATTTTTATGTTTAAACATCAAACATAAATAATTGTTAAACAAGCTGTAAAACTACATGTTGCTTGACAGTAAGTGTCACTGTCAAAGCAGCTAAATAACTTATATACTGTAAACAAGACATCATTCATGCTGCTTGACAGTAAGTGTCACTGTCAAAGCAGCTAAATAACTTATATACTGTAAACAAGACATCATTCATGCTGCTTGACAGTAAGTGTCACTGTCAAAGCAGCTAAATAACTTATATACTGTAAACAAGACATCATTCATGTTGCTTGACAGTAAGTGTCACTGTCAAAGCAGCTAAATAACTTATATACTGTAAACAAGACATCATTCATGTTGCTTGACAGTAAGTGTCACTGTCAAAGCAGCTAAATAACTTATATACTGTAAACAAGACAGCATTCATGCTGCTTGACAGTAAGTGTCACTGTCAAAGCAGCTAAATAACTTATATACTGTAAACAAGACATCATTCATGTTGCTTGACAGTAAGTGTCACTGTCAAAGCAGCTAGTTATAATAAACTTTTGTCACAGGATATAACATAACTCTATACTATAGGGAGTTCACATTATTCATACTGTAATACTTATATAGATGTATGACATTGTATATAACAAACCAACCAAATTGAGTGAAACAACAAACAATTTTTTACAGTGTTGCAACTGTGCTAACCAATAAATGACTTATTTTAACAAATTTGTTTTTACAGTATAGTATCACTACGCAAAGTTAAGTATAATTACTTAATCAAAGTAAACTATTAACACAACACATTTAACTTGTCCTTATGTAATTGTATTATGTTTGTTACACTTATAATTATACTAGTCAATATAGATCAAAATGAAAATAAATAAATTTGATTTATACAGTTTCAGGAGGAATTAAAACTCATGTAACTAAATGAGAGTTAAAATAAACCATTACTTTTTACAAGACGAAGTGTACTTTGTGATGCAGCAACTGATAACCAATATATTAATGAACATTCATGTCTATAATATCATAGGAAATTTACCAATGATGAAAGTTTAGATGTTTACCAATAAAATCCAATATTGAAAAATCCCCTGTCTGGGTACATCATTACATGAAAGAACTTTTAATTATATCATACATTGCTTCCTCACCATTTATTTTGCTTCTATTGATGGGAAAAGGAAATAGAAGTGCTAATAATTGTAAAAGTAGATTATCATGCAGACAACCCAAAAGTACATGGTGACATGTACAATTTCAAAGTATATAGTATATAGTATATAGTTGATGATGTGTACCTGTTCCCATATAAAAAGCCTGATTACACTGCATAGCAAGCAGCAGCAGAAGATCTCGGACTATAATCCACAATGAAGGTTCCAGTGTACTTGTTCATCTTATTTACAGTTTTTCTTAGCTGTGTTGAAGCGCAATTCCAAATGGATGTTATGCGTTCTTTACTCTCCCCAAGACAAAGTACTAGTGATTGTGATGATATTTTGCCAGAGATGTGTACCAAGCCCATAGAGGAAAAGTTCAATGCAACCAATACCAGTAATATTCAAGATGAAGCTCTTGCTTTCAGCTTTTCCTTGTCTATAATATGTGGTGTTTGCAATGATGAGTATATTAAATTTTACGAGTGTAAGGGTGATGATGAAGCGATTGAAACAATAAGAGGTGGTTTTTGTGCAGTAAATGACGATGGTGAGTATTGTGGAGTTGTGTATTTGGATGATTTTGCCTCTGGAGTATTTAGCCCTGAATCCTGTGAAGACTGTGAAACGTATTGCGAGTTTTATGAATTTTCTTCTAATTTGTTTGGTTGCTGTGCAGCTTCTCTTGCTCGTTTTGACTTGTTCATAGACGATCGTGGTTGTAATACTGACCTTGGAGAGCCATGTTCTGGATCCTCACTGTTTGCTACTCCTATGTTCCTGGAAATCGTTACTCTCACAGTGATTACTGTTCTCACTCTGTTTTAAGCACAAAACTATTGTTTTGGTTAATATTATTTGAATTTAGTTTAGTTTACTCCCTAAATGCCTGTATTCTGATAATATTTTTATTATTTTTATAAATGATTATTTTTTCTGATTTAATTCAAAACATGAAATCAAAATACACTAAAAGCTACTAGAACTTGTATATTAAAACTCCAAGTGTATATAGCACGTCACAAACATAATACTGCAAATTTCAGCTAGCTTCATTCTTTTCTATCTGGTCTATAACTTGGTCAATATTTGGACTAGTATAATACCTTATATAGTTCTCTCCTATAACGATTGAAAATGACATGATGGCGGGGCAGTATATAGCACATAATGCGAGTTCACCTGTGAATCACATGCTGCATAGTTGATTGCGCAAATATTTCACTGCTCATAAAACAACTGATACTGCAGTATGTATGGATACAGCCTTATGGTAAGCAATCATAGAGAGGGCCCAACATGCTTTAAAAACGATTAATATTGACAATGATAAGAATGTTATTAGTAATGGAGTACTGATTAGTTATAACTAAATAATAGTGATTGGCGATATAGTTCATACCACACCTTCTATCAAAATCGAAAGATGATTGATCAAAAAATAAGCATAATAATGTACTTGAGTACTTAATGCTATCATACAGATTTACAAGCCCACAATGACATTTTGTGACATCATTCATCACTGCTGAGCTGTGTCTATTAGTTGACTGAGCCTGGCGAAAAGAGTGATGTGACTTCCTGCAATCCATATATGTGACACAAAAACCTAGTCACAACTTTATATCTGAAAGGCTTTAGCAAAAGCTTCTTGTTATTTTTGTTCTTTGTGTAATTTGAAGCCTGCCAGTAGCTCATTTGAGCCACCAATATTCCCAGACAGGCAGACACACAATATGATTACCATACCCTTCCACCTACGCTTCATGGCAAGGGTACACTGTAAAAATGAATGGGTTATTTTAACCCTCATTTGGTTACATGAGTTTCAATTCCTCCTGAGACTGTATAAGTCAATGCTGCTTTCTTGTCTAGTGTTTAAAAGTAGTAGTTTTATTTTGACCTATATTGACAAATTATGGCATGATAACAAAAGCAATATAATGTGGTGACGTTTCAAATATTTGTGGAGTACATCACGTTATTTGCTGATATTAGTACAAATTCATGTACATATTTATATTAATTAATTACTCTAGCAACATCTGTTGTTTTGCAGATGTTAAAATTAGAATATTAACGAGTGCCGTCGGGACGGGACCCTCGCCTACGTGGCAAAGTAATACAAACTATAATTTTATTTCTAAATATAATATGCCAAAAGATTATAATTAATTATCATTGCTCGTTTGTATGGTCATATAATAATGAGAATGTTTACTTCAGATTGTTTAGTTTATGTGTATAAAACATATTAAGTTATAAAACTGTACTGGCATGTTAGTTTTTATAATAATATTATAATAGTTATAAAAATTGTGATAACTTTATAACCGAAAGATTTTAGAAGAATTCCTACGTTATTTTTTTTCCTTGTATAATTTGAAGTCTACCAGTACCCCTTTTGAAATGTAAATGTTTTTATTTTTCCAGAAAAAAATGCTAACAGACACACAGACACACACACAGACAAAACGATTACCGTACCCTTCCGCCTACACTACGCAGTGAGGGTAATAATACACCACAGGTTGTACCTATACAATACTATACTACGTATATAGCATATTGTATTAATTAACATGCAAAAGCAATACAATATACATGTACTTTAAACATGTAAAATTAGACACATGTGCTGACTTTTCAAATATCTGTGGAATACATCACAAGTTATTTGTGTACAAATTCATGTACATATTTATGTTATTTAATTACTCTAGAATGAGCTATATAGTAACATCTGTTGTTTTTGCAGATCTTGGAATTGGAATACTAATAATACACCACAGGTTGTACCTGCGCAATACTATACTACGTATATAACTACATTGTTTGTTACTATATGTCTTATTATGACATGTACTTTATAATAGTGAATATATAGATCACGATCAAATGAACTGTGCATGACTTGTAAATATTACCTAACAGAAAATATATAAATCAGCATGGAGTGAAATCTGATTGCATTGGAACTCCTGTAACCAATTGAAGGTTAAAATAACCTATTATTTTTTATAGTGTAATAATTATAATTGTATATCATTACTGAGCCATGCCCAAAAGACAAAAAAAATGATGTTACTTCATTAACTATATATACAATCTATATGTGACATAAGCATAAATATATATTATATAGATTAGCTGAAAATTAATTAATAGTTAATATTGCATGTTGTTAATAGGTTAATTTCTCCAAATATAGACCTGTTGTGGGTCCTACATACAGAATATAGACCTAGCCACATCAAAGGGATGATGTCATAATTGTACTATATATATATATATATATATATATATATATATATGTATATATGTATTATATATATATATTGTATGTACATACAAACACACATCCAAATCCATACATACATACATTAGATCATCTTGTGATGAAGGATATCATTGGGAAAATTATACATTCACAAACAACTCTGAAAAAATCAATGTTGTAAGAATGTTAACAGAATATGGAGAAGCAGCTCAACATGCTACCATATTTGGATATTATCCTGGAGTGAGCTTAGCAACATTTGAATGGCTTGTTATTGATCTGGACTTTACTACACTAAATCTTAGTCAATGTCAACAGAATGACTACTACTTGTGGAAACCAACTGATGAGGTGTGTATATGTCTGTCTGTCTGTGTGCTAGTCTGTTCATGTGTCTGTCTGTCTGTGTGTCTGCATGTATCTGTACCTGTGTGTGTGTATGTTTTATACATGTGCTTATAATCATTATTAGATAGAAGGACAGCAGTGTATTTTGGGAGAGAGTATAGAATATGAAAGACGTCTTCCTGATCATTGTTGTTATATTAATGTGGACTATGACAGACCAATTAATAGAACAGTGTGTGAATGTACTGATGAAGATTTTGAATGGTCAGTTAACCACACCCACTAATTAAAAGCATGTGTGTGTATTCACATATCTGTTATAGTGAAGTAAATTTTGAGCGTGTAGATCTTGATGGACCATGTGTTCCTCCTGATGGATACCAGTATCCTCCTGATCCACCTGATACTTGTGCAGAAGGAGCTAGTTACTCTTATACTTCAGGGTGAGTAACTTTAGAGGATGTGTCATTTGACATGATAACCCCTCCCATTTCTAGATATCGTCAGATAGCTGGTGATAAGTGTGTAGTTGGTTCAGAGACTTTCTTTCTTCCTATGGAGGCAGAATGTCCAGTAATGGCTCCTGGTGATATTGATCTAATGACTTCTAAACCTAATGAAGTAGTGAATAAAAGTATCACATTTAGTTTTACTCAGGGACAGGTACTAATCTATCTACCTATATCTATATAATTATATATATATATATATATATATATATATATATATATACATATATATACATGTACTTACATCTATCTATTCATCTAATCATCCATTATTTATCCATTTGTCCATCTATCTATTTATCAGTCCATTTATCTATCATCTATCTAGCTGTTCATCATCCCATCTATCTATTCATACATTCTTCTATCCATTCACCTATATACCTATCCATCCATCCATCCATCCATTCATCCATCCATTAATCTCTTTATTCATTCATTTGTACATATTCACCATTAACCTTATACTGATGATCAGTATCTATTTATGTAGGGTGCTAAAATAGTAACACAGTATGAGTGGTCATATGGAGATGAGTCTGATAATGTTATCATTTCAGGATATAGTAATGCAAACTCCACTAATCACACTTATCACACTCCAGGAGACTATACTGTATCCATCACAGCAAGTAATAATGGAGGACAAGGAGTGGATGATATACATGTGTATATATCAGGTTAGTGGGTGTGGTTTATATATATGGCACTGAGATCATGTGTACATATGTTTATATTTAATCACTTGTCATTTTACCATTTTGTACACGAAGTCATGAAATGTGGTATCCAAGATGTTTAATAATAGTACTTCTAGGATGCCAAATTTCATTGACAAAATGATAGAATGGCGAGTAATTGAAGGTAAGCATTTTGTCAGAATAATTTTTGGTAACATGTCCCTTCGAAAAATATGTAAAAACATATCTATAATAATTATTTACATTCACCATGATCTCAAAAATCGCTAGTTTGGAATGACCAACAACATTTTTCCAGCATGATTTTTTTTGTGTCAAATTATATTACATATAAAATCATCACATTTGAGGTCATAAATATAAACAGATTTTAGTATAGGTCATTCATGTCCACCTTGTCCTCCTAAAAATGGTCATAACTTTAGTTTAGAATGACCAACAATCTTTTTACCTGCACCATTTTCATATAATTAATTTTCATATAATTAATTTTCATATAATTATCTTCCTGTTCTTTTTTGTGTATATCAAATTTCAATCCATAGCTTCATTATTGAGTTACAATATATCATGTATTAACCTTATGACATTAAACTATACACTATAGTACATATAAAGTCATCACATACTAATTTTGAGGACATCATGAATGTGAACAGACTTTAGTATCTGTTATTGTTTAGCTAGGTATCAAAAGGGAGAATATCCACAAAATCTTACAATTAATAATTATTTCTACTATTAGTATATATTTAATTACTACAATCATTTTCTGTTTCTACAGATATTATTGTCAGTGTTACTATTGAAGCTCCAAGTGTTGTATTAATTGAAACTCCTGTTAATCTATTGGCTAATGTGACAACCAAATATGGCACCACGGTATTTTCATTTTTGTTTGCATATATTATATCTCATCCTTTTTCTTTCTTCATGTCTACAAATCTGATTTTTCTCCTTCCAAAAATCATTCCCATTCGTGCATGTCTGCATTTCCAGGTCCCATATCAAGTCTCATTCCCAAGTCTGCTTTTCTATCACTTGTCGTCATCTCCTTTTTCACATTAATATGTCTAATCTTTCTTTTTCTAATACTCATTCCCAAGTCTCACTCTCAAGTTCCATTCTCAAGTTCTCTCTTTTATCATGTATCCTCGTTCCCCAGCACACATTTCCTTCTTTCACCATGCATAGTATCTTTAACTGTCTTCTTCTCTACTTAGCATTTAGTCTCTCTTTTATATTCATGGACATTCCTTGGAAAGACAGAAGCAAGGTCTACTCCTTATATTAGTCATACCTTCACATCAGTAGGAACAGTTACTGTAGAAGTGACTGTGTTCTATATTGGAGGGATTATCCAGGATTCAGTACCAATCACAGTGGAAAAATGTGAGTATAAGAGATATGTATATACTATTATTACATTCATTAGAAATGGTATATAAAGACTACTAATTATATGTTTATTATTATAATTATTATATAAGACAGTATAGTACTACTTAGTATGTAGGGATGACCCAGGTTTTTTTTTGGTTTTTTTTTTGATGATTTTCAACACGCTGAACTCACTGAACTCAAACCTTTCCAGTGCTAAAAATGGATTTCATTGCCCCCAGCCCCCCACATATTCTTTTAAAAATTGTTAATGTATAATCCATCTCCTGTTTTTCACAGCAATCATTAAGATTAATCTCACGGCTTCCACTTATAAAGAACTTGTTGATATTCCAGTCATATTCAGTTTCACTGAAGAACAAGTAATTCATAATGATAATACCCACCCAACCATCCATCCATCCACCCATCAATTCATCCATTGATCCATTGACTTATCAATCCGTCCATCCATCCATCCATCCATCTGTCTGTCTATCCATCCATCCATCCATCTATCCATCCATCTACTCGTCTATTCATCCATCCATCTAGTCATTTATTCATCTAGTCCTTCATCTATCTATCCTTCAATCTACTGATCCATCATTCTCTCTCACTCACTATTAAAGGAAAGCAGCACACTCACCACTTATGAGTGGTCTTATGGAGACAGTTCTGATAATATCATTATCCATGGGTTTAGTAATGCAAGCACCACTAATCACATATACCATACCCCAGGAGAATATATTGTATCTCTAAGGGCAACTAACACTTTGGAAGAAGGACTCGCTAGCATTCATATTTCAGTATATGGTTAGTATGTGGTATAGTAAAGGTCAATCATGTTCACCTTGACCTCAGAAAAAGATATCAATTGAACACCTATAAGTTAATTATTACTCACCTCATATTAATACATAGCTCTGTTGATTTTTAGATGTATTGGAAAGTGTTGAGATTGTGTCTCCTTACTCTCATAGTATTGTACCTATCAATACACCTGTTACACTTCATGCAAATTTCACTACCAAATATGGAACTAAGGTATGACCTTTGACCTATCTTCTTTCTCAATATCGGCTTCTCTTTTTTATTTTTGAACTCAATCTGTACTACAGTATTTAGGTTTTTTGTCATATCAATGGACATTTGAAGGGACCACAGTGACAAGAGAAGTTGAATACATCACTCATGTATTTACCTCCATTGGAATCTTCAATGTTAATCTCAATGTATCCTATATTGGGGGTGTGGTTCAGAGCTTACCACATACAATCACTGTTGAAAAAAGTGAATGAAATACATATACCATACAGAAACATAATTGTGTATAAAAGTTGTTGTACAAGTTCATAATAAAAGAAATTAGATAATTTGAAAATATTGCTTGAAATTTTAGCGCTTAAGTCATCTTGTATTAGATAATTTTACGAATCCATTAAATAGTTCTTATGGTTATATTTAAGTCTTCTTTATGTAGTTCCTCCTGAGTTTGAACTTTCTACTTCAGTTGATAGTGTTACAATAGGAAGAAATGGTTTCTTACCTGTAGGTGAGGATATTGATTTCGCTGTCTCTCCTTTAGGAGATGAGGTGTGTAACATGCACATATCATATGTATAATTATACATACACACATGCATACATACATGCATACACACATACATACATACATACAAAATAGAGCTAATCACCTCTGTGGGAAGAATCTATACATAACACAATATATATATAATTATATATATATATACATGTATATATATATAATACAGTTATTTTATATACATGTACCTATGTACACAATTATGTATGTACATATCTTCTTTTTCTCCGTTTTTTAGGCATTTACAGAAGACACTTTATTTCACTGGAGGATTTATTTTGATAATAGTACTCAAATTTATGATAACACTACTGATGATAATCATCTTACATTTTCTCTCCCCTTGTGGGGAAAATACTCAATAATTATTGCTAGTTACAATGTAGCTGGAGGTGTATCACTTCTTACTTCATTTCTGGCTGAAGGTAGGTACATTATGAGATTTAATGTAATGTCACATGACATATTACATGATGTACAATATCACATGACATCATGATACAATGTGATGTACTCACATGATGTAATATTATGTAATAATACATCTACATTAGTGAAACAGACTTGAAATGTATCTGATCATGTTATTAAAATAACCTTTCTCAGCAATTACGTTAGCAATTGCGTAGTTATTCTGATTTTATTAACACTGTGTTTGGCAATCAAAATACTTCGCATGCAAGTTGCACATTTGTCTCCTAAGATGACAGAACAATAATGATCTAAACACACGCCCTCTGTAACTTCTTCTGGCATTATTATCTTCATCAGATCATAGACTCGTGAGCAATGGTGTGGAAACAAAACAGCCAGTCATGGAGGACATTGTCTGATAAATGTAGTGAATGTTTGGTAATTTGAAACTGAACTGTATACAAAGTATTTGGGGAGCAGGGCAAGAGTGATAAAAATAGGTCAAAATGTCCAACAGTTGGTTCAGTATTTCCACACCCCTGCTCATGAGTAATATTTCATGATGGCTTTTATTGCATAGATGAAAAATGTATTATAAATTTTCGTTGAATTTTACAGAAATTATTGATGAAGTCACTGTTGCTCATATATTACCAGTATACATAGAGAACAGCATGATAATCGCCCATTTGACCATAGCATCTGTGAATACAAGGTATACAGGTCCTCTGGCAGTGGAGGTGTGGTCTGGTCCAGTGGATGGAAGCACTCATTTAGGGAGTACTCAATATGTACTTTGTGACAAAGAGAGTAGAGTGGAGATTAGTTTCCCAGCTGTTGTCACGGGAACATATAACTTGTCTATTTATGTGTACAATAATGTGTCATCAGATACTGTTCAGCAACCAATAATGGTGGCAAGTAAGTGATTAGAAAGAGAGGAAGAGAGAGAGGGTGAGATGAAGGGAAGAATAGAAACAGGATGTGAAGAGATCTAGAGAGAGGCGTTGGGGAGTGGATTGAGAGAAGAACCCCAGAGTAAGGGAGAAGAGAGGTGGTAGAGAGGTGAGGACGGAAGGATGGAGAGGAAAGGAATGGTTAGATTGATGTTCATGAATTAAATGTGATAATTATGGTTTTAGTCTCACGTCAGTATGGACATGTTCGTTTGATATTCCAAACAACTTCACTGGATTCAAACTATCATACTTATGAATGGCAGAAGGAATTACAAATGATAGTTCATGATGAACTTCAAACAGTAAGGAATGGACAGAATATACAATTTAATATTAACAGACAACTGAACACACATACTGCATGGACAATGACTATACACAAGTTGTTTAAATAGCACTATTTATTTTAAAACCATTGTGTTTTAGCATAACTATTGTTAGTTGTCAAGTAACTTAAATATATATTGTATATCACTGTTCTGTTGTTTGGATAACACAGACAAACATACTGACAAACAAGACTAGCCTATGAATAGCTATCAATATTTTCATGTACAGATGTTCAATTTGAGTTCATGGCAATTGGAAGTAAATGTGACAGAGGAATACAACAGTACTAGTACAGATATGATAAAGAAGAGAAATCATGATGAGAAGATATTAACAGCACATGTATTTATATTACCTGTTGATTTATCAACTACTGCCATTAATAATGTAGAGAGTGTGAGTTTATTTTGTGTGTAATATTAAGAAGCTGCAGTTGTTGAGTGTCATATTGTATTGATGTACAGATATCAGATGATCTCATCACACAAGCCAAGTCTGGTCAACTGGAATTTACAGTAAATGGATCAATTGTTGCTGTGAAAACTCTTCCTACTTCTCTTACAACTTCTGCTACTACTACTTCTGCTACTACTTCTGCTACTACTTCTGCTACTACTTCCATGTCCTCTCCTGTTTCCACTGTATCTTCTCCTGCTACTAATTCTCCTGTTTCTTCTCCTATGTCTTCTCCTATGTCTTCTCCAATGTCTTATCCTATGTCTAGATCTTCTCCTATGTCTTCTCCAATGTCTTCTCCTATGTCTAGATCTTCTCCCATGTCTTCTCCTATGTCTAGATCTTCTTCTATGTCTTCTCCTGTTACTACTTCTCCTATGTCTTCTCCCATGTCTTCTCCTATGTCTTCTCCTATGTCTTCTCCTGTTACTACTTCTCCTGTGTCTTCTCCTTCAGCTGGTAATGAATCATTATCCACCTTCACTGCATAATACAAATTATTACATTCTCCAACCATCTATTCACCCATTCATTCATCTATTCATTCATCCATTCTCTCATCCATCTGCTCATCCATCTATCCATTCGTTAATCCATCCATCTATTCGTTTCTATCCATCCATTCATCTATTCATTCATCTATCCATTCATTCATCCATTCATTCATCCATTTCTTCAATCCAGCCCACCACAGTAAATCAGGAGGATTTAACTATCTTCCATTAGCACTTGGAGTAGGTATTGGAGGGTTTGTGTTGATCCTCATAGCAATTATTATTGCTGTAGGAATAGCTTGCTGGAGAAAGTAAGGAAAACATGATCAATAGCCTAACCATTGGTTAGATTAAATAATGATAATGGCAGGGCCAACCCTTAAAATATAATATTCCAAACGCTTGACTAGTATTATTTAAACTATAACTAAACTAATTTGAGAAATTAGGCGTTCTATAACTAAAGTGGGCAACTAAACCAACACTACACTTAACCTAACCATGCAGGCTTAAAACACTACACTGGTTAGGTTTGAATTTTGATGTACCAGGACACATTTATCTATAACAGTATAGATACAATGCTAATAGTTATATAATTTTATATGTGCTAGGGGTTAGTATGATACAAAATGAGTTTATTATTATCTTTTTAGGAAACGCCATTCACCACAGTCTCAATATATGTATCTAACCAACCCACAAGATGAGGAACCAGAAGATCATGAGGAAGACAACGATGAGGGTCATCCAATGAGCACCTTCCAAGTTGTATCAAAAGATGAAGTGGATTAGATTTTGCTTGCTATATATATACATTACTCATTCATATTCTCTTGTCACAGTTGCATTAATCATGTAATTATGTTTTAGTTATTATAATTCTTTAAAACAGCAAAGTTAAGTGTTGTTGTTGTTTGTTTATGATAAGTGTTATTGTTATTTCTGTAAACAGACTGAATGTTGTGTATAAAATAATGTGATAAATATCATTATGTAATATATAGTACCTGTATGGTGAACTAGTGACTGAATTGATTATTATATATCAGTAGTTAAATCACTGTTCATTAAATTAATTCACTAATCAGAGAGATTTACTTATGTATATGAATATGTACACCCCTCTCTCTCTCTCTCTCTCTTTATCTCTCTATCTGTCTCTTTCTCTCTCTCCTAACTCTGTGTATCTAGTATTGCAGGTCTAGATTGGACTAAAATAGGGGACAATGTAGTTTGTTATGCCTGGCGTGAACTCAACAGTACTTATGAAGACCCTACTGTTGTGTAATTTGATCAGTTTGTGAGAATAAGAGTATGAATATTATAATAACTGATAATTACTTTCAATTTTAACAAACTATTCTTAACATGATAATTATGTATTATAATTCATTTTAACTACTGATGAATGATTTATATAATGTGTAATATGTGCAGCTATTACTAGTCCTACATCTGTACATGTTGAATAGTTAAGATTACTCTTATTAGTTATTAATTACATTCAGTTATGATTACTCTTCATTTCTCCATAGACACAACTGTCATGTTATATACATCATCAAATGTCTCTGGTAATGGTTACAAGACAGCTGTTTGATTCAAAACTTGGTGCATTCATACCTGGAACATATGATTGCTGTTTATCATGATCCTAATAACACTCATGTTTATTTATCAGAAGAGGCTGGTATGAATTATACCTTATCTCTTGATATTATCATTAGTCCACCAGAAAGTGATTCGTAAGTGTAATATCTATTAATATAACTATTAAGTAATAGTTATAACACACTTTACTGTGATTATGTGTTTTAATGTAGTACGAGGGCCATATCTTATATATGTTCACAGAAGGCCTATACTTAAATCTCTTTATCGAATAATAATAAATATATCTTTACAGGGAATATTGGAGAGAGTCTTGATTGATTTTATCAGAGCGGTCTAAGAGTTTATATATCAAATAATGGAGGTGTTATACGGAGGGAATTATAGCTATTCTGGTTATAAAAAGTTTCATCTGTTAAACTATGGGTATAGCTATTCACTGCTGTTGTTGATAAAATGGAAACCAACTTGTAAGTATATACATAATATATATTATTATTATTATATAGTTAGTATGTATATTTATGGCCCATGAGACCCGCATGTTTATGAATACTGTCAATGATGTATATTTATATTTATATTTATACCATGGTGCGTGGGTGGTTGCCATGGTAGCCTCCTTTGATGTACCACATGAGATATATGCCCATAACTGGATCCAACTAGGGCTATATGCTATACATAATGTATTATATATGTATATATGTGTGTGTGTGTCACATGCAGAAGATATGTTAATGTGTCATTATGGTGGGGCTCAACCAATGAATGGGTGTGGTATGTAAAAGAATGTACATGCGGCTTAATTATCAGAGAGAAGGAAATAAACTTGTGGAAACTACAACCAGTAGCTGTATTGAGCTGAAAGACATTGCAATAGAGATTAAAAAAAACTATAAATTCAGTAAGAATAGTAGAAAAACAAATTGTTTAATTATACATTACAATTGTCATAAATTCAATAATTATTATAATTATTACAATGGTCATATAATATAATTCAGATGGTGTTAAAATTGCTTTCCTACAACATCTGTCAGCATTATATAGTTTAAAGTTCAAAGATTGATCGACCACATCATGATAATATCAGTTATGAATAATTATAATTGTGAATGAATATCTAAATTGTCATTAAATTACAATACTACAGTTGACTCACCTATCAGAGTACAAATTAGATAACATGTAAGCTTATAAAAGGCTAGTTAGATAGCAACACTGCGTATATAGCAAGCAGCAGCAGAAGATATTGGACTATAATCCACAATGAAGGTTGCAGTATACTTGTTCATCTTATTTACAGTTATTCTTAGCTGTGTTGAAGCGCAATTTAAAAAGGATGTTATGCGTACTTTACTCTCCCCAAGACAAAGTACTAGTGATTGTGATGATACGTTGCTAGAGATGTGTACCAAGCCCATAGAGGAAAAGTTCAATGCAACCAATATCAGTAGTATTGAAGATTATGCTCATTTTTTCAGCTTTTTCTACTCTATATTGTGTGGTGATTGCAATGATGAGTATATTAGTTTGCTTGAGTGTGAAGGTAATAAAACAACACTTATTGAAGAAATAAGAGGTGGTTATTGTGCAGTAAATGATGATGGTGAGTATTGTGGAGTTCTGTTTTTCGATGAAGTGGCCTCTGGACTATTTAGACTTGAATCCTGCAATGATTGTGAAACTTATTGCGACTTTGTTGAATATCAGTCCAACTCCTTGGGTTGCTGTGCAGCTTCTCTTGCTCGTTATGACTTATTCATAAATGGAAGCGATTGTAATACTGACCTTGGAAAGCCATGTTCTGGATCCTCACAGTTTACTACTCCTATGTTACTGGGGATCATTACTCTTGCAGTAATTGCTGTTCTCACTCTGTTTTAAACATAATTTGTTATTTTGGACTGATATTTTTAGTTAACAATTATTGTTTATTATGTGATTGTAGTTTAGTTTACTCCCCAAATCCTGTATTGTGTGATTGATTTTATTAAAAATTATTTTTTTCTGATTTAATTCAAAACATTATACATTTGGATATACCAAAAAGCTTTGATAGGGTATCCAATAATCAAATACATTATTATTTGATCATGAATTACATATTATGTTGTCAAGATTTAGTATTTACAATGTAAATGATGATAGACCTTCAGTTGGTTACAGCTAGCTAGCTAGGAGCATTTCAATGCTGATTTTTGCTAGGTAATATTTACAAGTACTAGTTTCATTTCATCTTGATCTATATGGACTGGTATATAAAGTACATTTCACAATAAAGCATATACTAACAATAACAGCAATAGAGTATAGTATTAAGGTATAACCTGTGGTGTATTACATTCTGTGAAAAGAACATGCAGGTGTTACTTCATTTCAGAATAATTGCTATGTATATACAGGTATAATCTGTGGTGTCTTGGATTCTAATTTACCTGAACAGATTCATACGTAAATAGACTATACAGATGTGTACAAACTCAGATTACGGAAATGATTCCCTTCTTGGGTGTGTATAGCACTGCAGCAGCAAAATATAATCCACAATGAAAGTTGCAGTATACTTGTTCATCTTATTTACAGTTTCAACAAATTACTGCTTTTTTGGGGAAAAAAACTTTAATTTAAAAATTAAGAATAGTGGAAAAACAAATTGTATGTCATCATAAAGGTCATGTAATATAATTCAGATGGTGTTAAAATTGCTTTCCTACAACATTTTGTCAGCATTATATAATAGTTTAAAGTTCAAAAATTGATTTCTTTATGAAGGATAATATCATTCATGAATAACTATAATGTGAATGAATACGGGTAAACTAAAGACGTTACATGATTTCATTAATAATTTATTTAGCTTTAATATTTTCTGTACAACAAACTACAGAAGATAACTTATTTGTAAATTAGTTCACTGTTGATTATAATTTTCTTCTTTATTGACCTATATAAAAGTCAGTTGTCAGTTATCATCAGTAATTTTGAACATTAATTTTAAACAAGTTATTGTTAATAATAATCATTGGCCATTAATAACAAACATATTCAGTTGAGATTCGTTTCAGAATCTCTTCTTTTACACAGTGATTACATTCATGATTATTCTCCTAAATAGACTATACGGATGTGTACAAACTCAGATTACGGAAATGATTCCCTTCTTGGGTGTAGCTCCAGCATAATCCACAATGAAGGTTGCAGTATACTTGTTCATCTTATTTACAGTTATTCTTAGCTGTGTTGAAGCGCAATTTAGAAAGGATGTTATGCGTTCATTACTCTCCCCAAGACAAAGTACTAGTGATTGTGATGATACGTTGCCAGAGATGTGTACCAAGCCCATAGAGGAAAAGTTCAATGCAACCAATATCAGTAGTATTGAAGATTATGGTCGTGTTTTAAGCTTTGCCTTCTCTATAATATGTGGTGTTTGCAATGATGAGTATATTAGATTTTATGAGTGTCAAGGTAACACAACATTTATTGAAAAAATAAGAGGTGGTTATTGTGCAGTAAATGACGATGGTGAGTATTGTGGAGTTGTGTATTTGGATGATTTAGCCTCTGGAGTATTTAGCCCTGAATCCTGTGAAGACTGTGAAACGTATTGCGAGTTTTATGAATATTCTTCTAGTTTGTTTGGTTGCTGTGCAGCTTCTCTTGCTCGTTTTGACTTGTTCATAGAGGAACGTGATTGTGATACTGACCTTGGAGAGCCATGTTCTGGATCCTCACTGTTTGCTACTCCTATGTTCCTGGGAATCATTACTGTCGCAGTGATTACTGTTTTCACTCTGTTTTAAACATAAAATTATTATTTTTGCTGATGTTGTAGTTAATAATTGTTTATTGTGTGATTGTAGTACTAGTTTAGTTTACTCCCCAAATGTATCGTTTGATTGATTTTATTAAAAATTATTTTTGCTGATTTATTTGAAAATATGAAAACAACATAGCTGTTGAAAGAAAGCAATGTCAATAATCAGCATGCTAGACACTCTTCTGTTTCAACAGAAATAAAGTTTAATTATTGATGCAAATTTTATTAAATAGTGGTATGGTCTTGCTGGTGTCTCATTTTGTTTCAACATATTACTGCTTTTTTGGGAAAAAAAACTTTAATTTAAAATTAAGAATAGTGGAAAAACAAATTGTATGTCATCATAAAGGTCATGTAATATAATTCAGATGGTGTTAAAATTGCTTTCCTACAACATTTTGTCAGCATTATATAATAGTTTAAAGTTCAAAGATTGATTTCTTTATGAAGGATAATATCATTCATGAATAACTATAATGTGAATGAATACGGGTAAACTAAAGACGTTACATGATTTCATTAATAATTTATTTAGCTTTAATATTTTCTGTACAACAAACTACAGAAGATAACTTATTCGTAAATTAGTTCACTGTTGATTATAATTTTCTTCTTTATTGACCTATATAAAAGTCAGTTGTCAGTTATCATCAGTAATTTTGAACATTAATTTTAAACAAGTTATTGTTAATAATAATCATTGGCCATTAATAACAAACATATTCAGTTGAGATTCGTTTCAGAATCTCTTCTTGATTACATTCATGATTATTCTCCTAAATAGACTATACGGATGTGTACAAACTCAGATTACGGAAATGATTCCCTTCTTGGGTGTAGCTCCAGCATAATCCACAATGAAGGTGTCAGTATACTTGTTCATCTTGTTTACAGTTATTCTTAGCTGTGTTGAAGCGCAATTTAAAAAGGATGTTATGCGTTCATTACTCTCCCCAAGACAAAGTACTAGTGATTGTGATGATACGTTGCCAGAGATGTGTACCAAGCCCATAGAGGAAAAGTTCAATGCAACCAATATCAGTAGTATTGAAGATTATGGTCGTGTTTACAGCTTTGCCTACTCTATAATATGTGGTGATTGCAATGATGAGTATATTAGTTTGTTTGAGTGTGAAGGTAACAACACAACACTTATTGAAGAAATTAGAGGTGCTTATTGTGCAGTAAATGATGATGGTGAGTATTGTGGAGTTGTGTTTTTCGATGAACTGGCCTCTGGACTATTTAGTCCCGAATCCTGTGAAGGTTGTGAAACATATTGCGACTTTGTTGAATATTTGTCCAACTCCTTGGGTTGCTGTGCAGCTTCATTTGGTCGTTATGACTTGTTCCTAAATGCAAGTGAGTGTAATAATACTGACCTTGGAGAGCCATGTTCTGGATCCTCACAGTTTGCTACTCCTATGTTCCTGGGAATCATTACTCTCGCAGTGATTGCTGTTCTCACTCTGTTTTAAACACAAAATTATTATTTTGGACTGATGTTTTAGTTAATAATTGTTTATTGTGTGATTGTAGTTTAGTTTACTCCCCAAATGGCTGTATTGTTTGATTGATTTTATTAAAAATAATTTTTTCTGATTTAATTCAAAACATGAAAACAACATAGCTGTTGAAACAAAGCAATGTTAAAACACTATGCCAATAATCAGCTTAATAGTTGATGCAAATACTAAAGACGTTACATGATTTAATTTATTTTGCTTTAATATTTTCTGTGCAACAAACTACATAAGATAACTTATTTGTAAATTAGTTCACTGTTGATTTAATGTTTCTCCTTTATTGACCTATATAAGAGTCAGTTGTCAGATATCGTGACATTTAAAACAAGTATTAATAACAAACATATTCAGTTGAGGTTCGTTTCAGAATCTCCTCTATTAAACAGTGATTACATTTACGAATCTTCATGACTATTCTTAACAGAAACAGACTGTTGCCTTGCACGTCAGATTCATACAGATGTATACAAACTCAAATTACGGAAATGATTCCATTCTTGGGTGTGTACATAGCAAGCAGCAGCAAAAGATATCGGACTATAATCCACAATTGTGATTTAATACTCTAAGTAGTTGTACTGTTCAGTGATTGCAGTTATAATTAGTAATATTGCTACTGGTGGATAGATAGCTAATGGGTGGGCACCAGAGTGTTGCTTTTTTTTAATGTTAGTAGCCTTGGATAGCTTAAAAATTTTTTCTGCCATTTGTGGTATTTTTGAGAACTGTTTATACTTTTTCTTTTTGATCATGTTTGTATGCTTGTGATTGAGGCCTTAGCATTCGTATTCCTCAATGGTCTCTCGTATGAGAGTTGGGTGGGACTGGTCTTGACTGCATATATGCACGTGTGCACGCTCCTGGAAGAGCCACACCTTATACTGGAATGTAGGAGGAGCCGGTGTCATAGTATATTCTGTCTCTGGTCGCGGCGATCAAATATCCTAGGATATCCGGTCACAGTAACACAGAATATCCCGGGATGAGATATTTAGTCTCAAATAAAATTATCCACCTAAATTGTAATGAATAAAAACATATGATTAATCTCTAATCAAAAAATTATAATAAATAATAAAAATTAAAATTAATACATAAAATTCAATAAATTTGTCTTCTAGTGCTGTTGCTTCAGGCCATTTAGAAAAAAAAACAGGATACTGTCATTATATATTTGTTCCCTCTAGGTGTTTCAGGGAGGGGCCCGATTAAATCTACTCCAATCGTATGCCATACTTCATCCCTCACAGGTATTGGGTGAAGCTCTGCAGTAAACTTGTTGAACTCTTTCACTACAAAATGTTTGCTCTTTCGACGAAGCGAGTCTTTCTTATTCTTTGTAAAAGTATTTGGAAATTTTCCTTCTCTGATATATCCATAAATCAAGTCGTACTCGCTTTGTTCCATCTTACAAGCTGCACATGCATTCGTAGTGAGTCGACTCAGGTGTGACAGAATATTCTATCAGTAGTTGAGTAGTCAAGTCACGTGTGACAGAATATACTATCAGTGACAATATTTACCAGGAAATTTTACCGCGTTGCGACAGAATATCCAAGCGACACAATATACTGTGACACCGGAAGTCTGGCGCATGCTAGTAGTGGGAGCTCTTCTGTTATTTTCAATTGATCTGTTGATCGGTTACTTGTCTAAGAAGTCACAGAAATCCATAATAGGTTAGTGATATTATGTATACTGTTGCCACACGTAAAGATTTGACTATATATATTTCGCGCTCATTTCTAGTCTCGCGAGCCAGCCCCTTCGCGAAGGGGCTGGCTCGCGAGACTATGTATAACCTATACTTATAGTTACATTATATATATATATATAATTATATATATCTCATAATGAGATTCATAGCCCATACATTTCTATGGGGCGTGTAAGTTTATATTTCTCATATCAACCTCAAAATAGGTTGATATTTTAAAATATCAACCTTGTGAAACTCGACGGCGATTTCTTACGGACTCAATGACAATCTCTTGCAGGACAATCCAAGGTATGAATCTCAATCTAAAATATATCAGATATAACATGTTTCATCTGTCTATATGCGTTATATAAACCTGCCAACTCGGATGATATCACCCTCGGGCTACGCCCTCGGGTGATATCTTACCTCGTGGCAGGTTTATATAACGCATATAGACCTCTGAAACATGTTATATATAATACATATATATATATATATATATATATATGTATATATATATATTAGATATCAGTTTCAGTATCACATATCATGGATACCGTATATCCCTGAGTACTTGTAGGAATCTTTCTATTTGCTAAATATGTTCCAATGATACTCTCCACAACATATACGTACATCAAATACTAAGGAAGAGATGTCATGTGTCATAGTGCATCATAATGTCCATAATATAACCATGTGTCATCATGACATTCTTAAGGTAATATTTTGTAATTATGAGTCATTATGAGTCATTATGAGTCATTATTACAAGTCTTTAAGTCAAATACAAACCTTTTCATTAAGGCTGGAACATTCCCTGTCCAATTAGTGTATAGTTCCTCTGAGAAATTGTCAGAGTTATATCACATGATGATCATGTGACAGTTACATGACTAAATGTATTGATATGACAGCTCCAGGCACGAAGGCACCAGGTTTTGAATCAAACAGCTGTGTTTTGTAACCATTACCAGAGGCATTATATAACATGATGATGTATAATTATAATCATGACACCATTTCTCCATAGACACAATGTCTATAGGGAAATGAATATAATTTATATAATATATGTATAGGTAATGTTATGCCAGGGTGCTATATCAGGTTTATAATCACCAATCCAGAGGAGGAAGTTATTATAAGCCTGATATTGCACAAGTGACTTCAAAGTCATGTTTATCAGCTTAATGAAGCAACAAACCACACAGTACACATATCAAACCGTGGTGAATGTATTACATTTTGTCAGAGGGTGACCATGGATGCGAAAATCAGTCATTCGGGAAAAATCAAATGCTTTACATTTAAATGCACATAATTCAGCCATTTTCTATAGATAGCCAAATAAATATATATCTAGGAAGAGCAACTACTCTTTTACCTAGATAACAAATTAAGCTATGCAAAATGGCTGAGTAACGAACATTTAAATGAAACCATTTAGAGAAAATTTTTAGTTGCCAAATGACTGATTTTCGCATCCACAGTCACACACACATATGTATTATAAATGATGAAAACATGAAACACACCACCCATTGTATATACAACATAAACCACTGCTTGCTTACCTCAAACTGACAAGAACACCTACCCAAACCACAATGTGTAGTATGTGGAAGTTATATATATACCATAGAAGTTATACCACCATGGTAACAGTGTCAATAAAATTACATTCCTAGTATAAACCTTTTCGTATCATATAACTACAACATACAATTATTATTATATTATATATATATAATTATATAATATAGAGTAAAGTGTCAATTATCGGACACCACCCATATTCGGACGCTATAGCGCTCTCTCTACCACTGGAACTGGAATTACTACACCATAGTAAGAAAGTATACTAAGTAATATCTCTGCATACCAAGTTTCATGACGATTGCTTGCTTGGTCTTAGAGTTATAAGCTTGCAAAAATGAAATTCGGACTCGCCTATGATCGGAAAAAGTAATATATTGACGGACTGCTATCCATGCCTCTTATAGAACTGCTGGAAATAAATGGTTACTGTACCATAAGCTGCAACAACATCTACTCTAGTCATAAACCAAATCTCGTCTCTTAAAGTTGCTTGACTGATTTTTTGTATTCAACTATCTGGGCCATTCTGAGCAATCAATAATCGGCCACACCTTTTTATAATTAGTATAGAGTTCAATTGGAAATAATAAATTCTTCTAATTTTATTGGTCACCAAAAAATTCTAAAAATTATACTTCCAATTAAACACTGTACTATTTACAAAAAGGCGTGGCCGATTATTGATAAAACTGATATTGTATAGATGATCTATGAATTAAAGCTTGTGTAATATGTGCTACATTTGATACTTGGAAGAGGTATGGTATAGATCATCAATTTTTCTTTGAAAATTAAAGCTTGTGTAATAGCTTTATTACATTTGATACTTGGAAGAGGTATGATATAGATCATCTATGTAATTCAATTATGATTATTAATTGGTACTACAACTTTAAAAGGTTAATTAGACACAGGGCTATTACCGGCTATATATTATATATACATAATTTATATTTTATATTTACTTATACCATGATGTGTGGGCGATCGCCATGGTAACCTTTGATGTACTGCGGGAGATATATGCCCATAACATGCCTGTAGACAGGGGATTTAGTGTAATTGTATTTTCACAGTTTTTACAGTAAACGCTAATTGGGATAGTACTATGGTTTCTACTTGACAACAGTGATAAAATGTGATTTAATTGCATACTTTTGTGTTACCATGGTATAAAATAGGCATATAACACCCTTGAGATAATTGTCTCGGACTGTTTAGTTATTTTAAAGTTCAAAATAGCTGCACTATAAATTACAGAACACAGGAATTATCAAAATGTTTTAGATCAAGTAAAGTTGTGTGGCAGGCTCACTCTTGGCTATACTATGGATGTATTATTCAATGAATTAGTCTCAGAATGTCTTGACTCTGATTTCTGTGAAAATTCTGAAGATAAGCTGAAAATTTCACTATTTTATTGTGTTGCTGTGTAGCTCTTGTTTTATGTTTTTAATAACGAATGGTAGATGATTAATGAAGATATCAATTTCAGTATCACATATCATGGATTTACATATTGAAATAATTATTACTTCTTCATAATATAGTATCCTGCTCTTGAGAACTATTTAACATTGTACAAATAGTGTTATGATTATCAGACCTGTTAGAAGATGTGGTATTGCACAATTTGCAAGAACTGTACACAAAAGGAAAATATAATTTTGTAACTAGAATCATATATAATTATTGCAACATTCAAACCCTTGTTTGGAAACTTAGAAGATAGTGTTTGATGAGATGAACAACTTCCCCACTTGCCTGTAGCTATCTGTATAAAAGAAAACTTAAACTTTACCAAAGAGTGAGCTATATACAGCCACCCTGCTGCTGCAAGACCATTATATATTACTACATAGTAAAGAATGATTCCACATCTTTAGATAATATCATTTCTGAATAATTATAATTGTGAATGAATATCTAAATTATCATTAATGTTATGAATATAATTGCATGTCTATAATTAGTCGGGTGTTTGGACTCTGGACTCTGGACTGGACTGGACTGGTAACTGTCAATTAATTAACTAAAACCACGTGAATCGGCTGTACCACGATGGTGGATGATGAAATAATAATTATATCAAGCGATGAAGATCTGGTGTTTGTACTAACCCGTTTAACGTAAAACCCAGGAAATAGGGTCCCCATCAGTACAATAGAGAAGTTGGATGCGCGAATCCGGTGAGCCACCTGCCACACCTACCATGCATAATTAATGAGGTGGCGAATATTATAGTTGATCCGAGTCTAGTCCAGTCCAGTCCAGTCCAGAGTCCAGGTTTTACAAACACCCTAATTAGTCTGCTATATTAACAAAGTACATACATTTACTGACACTACTGACACACCTAACAAAGTACAAATTAGATAACATGTAAGTTTATAAAAAGGCTGACAACACTGCATATATAGCAAGCAGCAGCAGAATATATTGGACTATAATTCACAATGAAGGTTGCAGTATACTTGTTCATCTCGTTTACAGTTATTCTTAGCTGTGTTGAAGCGCAATTTAAAAAGGATGTTATGCGTTCATTACTCTCCCCAAGACAAAGTACTAGTGATTGTGATGATACGTTGCCAGAGATGTGTACCAAGCCCATAGAGGAAAAGTTCAATGCAACCAATACCAGTAATATTCAAGATGCAGCTCGTGCTTTCAGCTTTTCCTTGTCTATAGTATGTGGTGTTTGCAATGATGAGTATATTAGATTTTATGAGTGTCAAGGTAACACAACATTTATTGAAAAAATAAGAGGTGGTTTTTGTGCAGTAAATGACGATGGTGAGTATTGTGGAGTTGTGTATTTGGATGATTTTGCCTCTGGAGTATTTAGCCCTGAATCCTGTGAAGACTGTAAAACGTATTGCGAGTTTTATGAATATTCTTCTAGTTTGTTTGGTTGCTGTGCAGCTTCTCTTGCTCGTTTTGACTTGTTCATAGATGAACGTGATTGTGATACTGACCTTGGAGAGCCATGTTCTGGATCCTCACTGTTTGCTACTCCTATGTTCCTGGGAATCATTACTGTCGCAGTGATTACTGTTTTCACTCTGTTTTAAACATAAAATTATTATTTTTGCTGATGTTGTAGTTAATAATTGTTTATTGTGTGATTGTAGTTTAGTTTACTCCCCAAATGTATCGTTTGATTGATTTTATTAAAAATTATTTTTGCTGATTTATTTGAAAATATGAAAACAACATAGCTGTTGAAAGAAAGCAATGTTAAAACACTATGTCAATAATCAGCATGCTAGACACTCTTCTGTTTCGACAGAAATAAAGTTTAATTATTGATGCAAATTTTATTAAATAGTGGTATGGTCTTGCTGGTGTCTCATTTTGTTTCAACATATTACTGCTTTTTTGGGAAAAAAAAACTTTAATTTAAAATTAAGAATAGTGGAAAAACAAATTGTATAATTACACATTACAATTATCATAAATTCAATAATTATTACAATGGTCATATAATATAATTCAGATGGTGTTTCTTACAACATCTGTCAGCATTATATAATAGTTTAAAGTTCAAAGGTTGATTCGACCACATCATGATAATATCAGTTATCAGAGAGTATATACGGTAGTACTCTCTATGTAGGGATGGCACGGAAAAAAAATGGCCGCCCATACATTTAAATTGCAAGTGGTGAGCTGAAATCTCTGGTAATATATACAGATAAGTTTTAATACACACATACCTGTTCATATCTAGTGTTTTATGACTACCAACACCATCTAGATGGCTAAAGATTGTTGTTAAGGTAGAGAACCGGCGAGTGGCAAAACTGGCAAAATGTTCATAATATTATTTTCCAGACAAATCATTTTTCTGTTTGTTGAAATATCACAATGATTCTAGCACCATTCCAGTCGCATTCATAGTAAAATTCTGGTCTTAAAGTATTGAGATGAAATCTTCAGATACTATGAAATAAGACAGTCTCAACGACTACAAAGATTTGATCTCAAATTGGACGCCATGTTTCTAAATGGAATTTAATTACGCATGCGCAATTTGTATACTCGGAACATGGAAGCTGAAAAGATGGAAGTGCTTGGAATTATAATAACATTTGTGAGCAAATACATTCTTATAGTAATGAATATTTAATATTAAAGCCATTGTATAATAATATTTTATAAGCATTGGAATACTGAATGGTTGACACAGTGACTGACACTACTTTTGTAGTGCTGTAAGTGACATAGTAGGCATCATCTGTAAGTGAAACTGTGAAAGAGAATGATAATCAATTCATAAATAATTGATATATACAAAAGACTGACCTTCATTGATAAACAAACTTTAATGCATTTATGATTGAATGATTTCATATGATATATAACTTACACCAGTATTTCTTCAATGTACAAAAAATATTCACACCATCCAGGAAAAAAAAAGCAATGGAAACAAGAATAATAAAAACAATTCCAATGAAAATGAAAGAAGATGTAGGGATGTCAAAACCCAAAAAGCATGCGAACAAGGTTAGGTGGGATCCAAAATTAAACAAACCACTTCCATATAACCCTACATAAGTACAGCTCTTTGTATTTTGCTTTATAGCGGTATAAGTACTTATGCAGGGTTATATGGAAGTGGTTTGTTTAATTTTGGATCCCACCTAACCTTGTTCGCATGCTTTTTGGGTTTTGATATCCCTACATCTTCTTTCATTTTCATTGGAAATGTTTTTATTATTCTTGTGAATAAGTATAATTGTGAATGAATATCTAAAATAACAGTCATTAATTTTATGAATATAATTGTATATAGATCTATGTCCTATTAACCTGCTATATAATTATATCAACAAAGTACACTGTTCATGACATCATGATCACTGACACTATTGACATGCAAGACTGACACTCCTGACACACCTATCAAAGTACAAAGTAGATGACACTGATGTAAGCTTATAAAAGGCTGGTTATAGATAGCAACAGGTAAACTAAAGATGTTACATGATTTAACTACACTGTAAAAATTATTGGGTTATTTTAACACTCATTTGGTTATGCGAGTTTCAATACAATATTAATAATATACTATGCAAATTAATATTGACTTCTTTCTTGTTATAGGTAATGTTTACAAGTAGTAATTTACTTCTTGATTAGTATATAGAGTATATGCCATAATACAGAATGGTACCAAAAATAGTACAATCTACTTCAAACATAGTATTGTAAATCACTTAGTAATTATGTACATCTGCCAACTTCTCAAATTTCTGTAGAGTAAACAAGTGTATATAGAGAAAAAAGTATCCCTTTGATTGCTTTATGGTGTCCAGCATTCAGTAATCATGGCTGACTTTATCATGCCGAAACACAACAGCCTATTATAGTTATTATTTTGATTATATACTCTGTTTACCTTTTATAGAACCTTGTAGAACTTTAAGAATACATTTCAGGTAGAATAGCTAGCTATTAGTTCCAGTGTCTACGTAAGCTACACAGCTTTCTTTCTGCTGGTGTGTAGAGCTTGATCGCGATCATCGCGCGTTCTTTTCGCGCCACGCCCATTAATTGACCGAGCCCCCCTGGCCGGAATGATGTAACTTCCTTAACTACGCATACTCGCGTAGGTGACACAAACATATATAATTATATATAAACATACATCGAACCCGTGGGAAAGCAATCATAGGGATGGCCCTACGGGCCATAAAAAGATTTTATTTACTATTATAATTGCAAATTCATGTACATAATTATACTAATTACTCTGGAATAACATTTGTTGTTTTCTCAGACGTTAGAATTGGAATACTACACCACAGTTTATACCTATAATACTATGCTGTGTATATAGCTACATTATATTAATATATTTGTTACTGTATGGTTTATTACGACATGTACTGTATATAGATCAAGATCAAATGAACTGTGACTTGTAAATGTTACCTAACACTACTAGAGAAACTCCTGTAACCTATTATTTTTTACAGTGTAATAATTATTTTATTTTGCTTTAATAATTTCTGTACAACAAACTACATAAAATAACTTATTTGTAAATTAGTTCACTGTTGATTTTAATTTTTCTTCTGACCTATATCATAGTATCAGTTGTCAGTTTTCATCAGTCAGTTATTTTTGAAGCTATTGTTAATAATAATGGCCATTAATAACAAACATATTCAGTTGAGATTCGTTTCAGAATCTCCTCTCTTACACAATGATTACATTTACGAATCTTCATGATCAGAAAAGAATGTTACCTTGCATGTCAGATTCATACACAAATAGTTCAATGCAACTAATATCAGTTCGGGTATTGAAGATTATTTTCGTGTTTTCAGCTTTGCCTACTCTATAATATGTGGTGATTGCTATGATGAGTATATTAGTGTTATTGAGTGTGAAGGCAACACAACTGAAGAAATTACAGGTGCTTATTGTGCAGTAAATGATGATGGTGAGTATTGTGGAGTTGTGTTTTTCGATGAACTGGCCTCTGGACTATTTAGTCCCGAATCCTGTGAAGATTGTGAAACATATTGCGACTTTGTTGAATATTTGTCCAACTCCTTGGGTTGCTGTGCAGCTTCTCTTGCTCGTTATGACTTGTTCTTAAATACAAGTGAGTGTAATAATACTGACCTTGGAGAGCCATGTTCTGGATCCTCACAGTTTGCTACTCCTATGTTCCTGGGAATCATTACTCTTGCAGTGATTACTGTTCTCACTCTGTTTTAAACATAAAATTATTATTTTTGCTGATGTTTTTATATAATAGTTAATAATTGTTTATCAAGTTGTGTGATTGTAGTTTATAATTAGTTTACTCCCCCAAATGGCTGTACTGTTTGATTGATTTTATTAAAAAATATTTTTTCTGAATTTAAAACATGAAAACAACAAAGCTGTTGAAAGAAAGCAATGTTAAAACGCTATGTCAATAATCAGCATGCTAGACATTCTTCTGTTTTATATAACAGAAATGAAGTTTAATAGTTGATGCAAATACTAATGGTAAACTAAAGACGTTACATGATTTAACTAATAATAATCTATTTTGCTTTAATATTTTGTGTACAACAAACTACATAAGATAACTTTTTTGTTTGTATTAAAAAAATAAATAAAACTATTAATAGAAAGAAAAGATTAATGATTAAAAACAGAATAAATGAAATAAATATAGTACAATAGTTATAATAATAATAAGGTGTTCAGACAGTCAGACGAGACTCAATTTGTATTAGGTCAATAGAAGCTTGTGAAGGATGATGGTAATTCGACCGAGCTCCACGAATGCTTTGAATTGACGAACACAATAATGTATACAATAAACAACAACGAAGATAAGTTAGAGTTTTACTGTATGATTGGTTCCTCTTCTCTGAAAGCATGGATGCTAACCTTTTATAAAATGTTGAACACTCTTTTGACATGCCCCCTGTTACTGAGAACACCAAAGGAGTAAACGTGGAATGTTCTACTTCTAATATCCTTCTTTCATATAAACGTTTCTTCTCTTTTTCATGCCGATTATAGCAATTGTCAATACCAAGATTCCTGTATGAAGGAGCATGTGGATTAAATACCCTCACGTCAATAAAGGTGCGCTCGTATCTACCTCCCCAAAAGCCGTTCATCGCTATATCAAGCCTGGCTCCAGCAGACGAATTATTTCCTGCTCCCAAAAACTCTTCACCAGTGAGAGGTTGCAATGGAGGTTCTACCTCTACTTCATTACACACTTCTGTTAGCAACTTAGCAGTAAGGTCTCTAATCTCATTGTGCCTGATCGATGGGAAGCCTCCTTTCTGACAAGGTAATAATGCTCCACAGAAAAACTAGCACCACAAGCACATTTTGCTGGCAAACCTGAGGGTATCCAACCATAACAAAGAGCTAGGGGATCGAAAAACGCTCTTTTGTGCAGACAGAAGTTAAATTCCTTCAAGGGCAGATTTGTAAGCCAACTAGAGGCCCCTTTCTCTCCGGCCAATAGTAACTGCTTCTTTTCTTGTTGATCTAAATTGGCCAAAATGCCGTCCAGTACGGATTTATCTTTATTTCTACGTTCCTGTTTAATCATATATTTAACCTCCATTTGAGAACATTCACAATCATAGTCATACACATAGTCCCCTGCTATAATTTTATCAACAATGGGCTTACAAATCCGTCTAGAAGCATCATATTCGAAGGTAGACTGTTTGGAAAGAATTCGAATTCCCAGACCACCGAGTCTGGTTGGTAAGGCAAAAAGCCTCCTATTAAAGGTATTTGGAGATGGCTGATCAGTTAGATTGGATATAAGTGAGGATGTTATCACATTGTCTAATCTTTCAAGATGGATAATAATATTCGGAAGGGTACGAGACAGATAAAGCCATTTGCTTGTAAACCCATGAATTAAGGCTGCATACGCAGCATGCGGTTGTGTATTTGCTATTTTAGACAAGTTTTTGATTTCTGAAATCCACTCATCAACTTTCTCTGACAGCACATCATCTACAAACTCTTTTGACCCAATAGGGACACCAAGATGCATTCTATATACCTGTACTTGTAATATTGACATTAGTCCCTTCAAAAACAGATATGGCTTGTTGTTGAATTTCCTGCTTTGTTACTATCCAGGGTTAGGAAAATATCCAAACTTGGGGCCCAGCTTTGTTATACTATCCCACCAATCTCTTAAGTTCTCGACTCGATCCGAGGCAGTGGCGTCTATATGCATTGATAGGAGGTCCCCTTGAGTGGTACCTTCCTACCGTTCGGCCATAATAATCTTTTCAAAGTGTTCCCTCTTTTCTCTACTCCCAGGAAATTTACACAGCACTTCAACATCACAAGGTAGTCACGCTATTCCTCTCCGCTAGATGCTACAAACACTTTTAACAGCTCCTCTCTCTTGAAATAAGTTCACTGTTGATTTTAATTTTTCTTCTTTATTGACATATATATCAGTTGTCAGTTATCGTGATATTTTAAACAAGTTATTGTTAATAATAATGGCTATTAATAACAAACATATTCAGTTGAGATTCGTTTCAGAATCTCCTCTTTTACACAGTGATTACATTTACGAATCTTCATGACTATTCTTAACAGAAACAGACTGTTGTCTTGCATGTCAGATTCACACAGATGAGTACAAACTCAGATTACAGAAATGATTCCCTTCTTGAGTGTGTACATAGCAAGCAGCAGCAAAAGATATCGAACTATAATCCACAATTATGATTTAATACTCTAAGTATTTGTACTGTTCAGTGATTGCAGTTATAATTAGTAATATTGCTACTGGTGGATAGATAGCTAATGGGTGGACACCAGAGTGTTTTTTTTTCAATGTGAGTAGCCTTGGATAGCTTAAAAGTTTTTTTCTGCCATTGTGGTATTTTTGAAAACTGTTTACACTTTTTCTTTTTGATCATCTGACACCTGTTTGTATGCTTGTGATTGAGGCCTTAGCATTCACACTTCTTTTTTTTTTTTAAGGCCTTAGCATTCACATTCCTCGATGGTCTGTGAGAGTTGGGTTTTGGGTGGGGCTGGTCTTGACTGCATGCACGTACGCTCTAAATGTGATAGTACACTATGCACATTGGATGTGATAGAGCACTGTCTGGAGCTTGTGGTTTCACAGTCTGGCCTCTATGGGTATTATCACATAGGTGGTGCCTTTGATGTTTTCATCAACTATATAACAAATAATATTTATATTTACATATATGTATATTATATATAATTATATTTATATTCATAAATAAAATTAAGGATAATAGGATATTCATGTGATTGATATGTCTACAAATCAATCTTTTAAATCTATATACTAATAATGGTACTACCTCCTGGCATAGCTGTTGAAAGAAAGCAATTTTATTTAAAACAGTATGTCAGTAATCAGCATGCTAGACACTCTTGTCATCATGACATATTTTAAGGTAATATCATTTGTAATTATGAGTCATTATGAGTCATTATTACAAGTCTTTAAGCAAACCTAAGCTTCAGTGGAAAGGTAGCAGGCTGGAACATTTCCTGTCCAATTAGTGTATAGTTCCTCTGAGAAATTATGTCAGAGTTATATCACATGATGATCATGTGACAGTTACATGACTAAACGTATTGATATGACAGCTCCAGGCATGAAGGCACCAGGTTTTGAATCAGCTGTGTTTTGTAACCATTACCAGAGGCATTTGATGATGTATATAACATGACATCATTTGATGATGTATATATCATGACATCATTTCTCCATAGACACAAAGTCTATGGAGAAATGAAGAGTAATCATAACTGAATGTAATTAAAAGGTTTATTAGACACACAACTATATCATTCATAGTTATATATATATCAACCACACAGTGCACATGGTGAATGGTATCACGTTTTGTCAGAAGCTTTGAAGGGTGACCATGGATGCGAAAATCAGTCATTTAGCAAAATTCAAATGCTTCACATTTAAATGCACATAATTCAGCCATTTTCTACAGATAGCCAACTAAACATATGATATCTGGGAAGAGCAACTATTCTTTTACCTAGATAAGTTAGTTTGTTGTGCAAAATGGCTGACTAACAAACATTTACATTTAGAGAAAATTCTTTCGCATCCACAGTCACACACACATATGTATTATAAATGATGAAAACATGAAACACACCACCCATTGTATATACAACATAAACCACTGCTTGCTTACCTCAAACTGACAAGAACGCCTACCCAAACCACAATGTGTGGTATGTGGAAGTTATATAACTACAACATATAATTATTATTATAATTACTACATTTGATACTTGGAAGAGGTATGGTATAGATGATCTATGTTTCTTTGAAAATTAAAGCTTATGTAATAGCTTTATTACATTTGATACTTGGAAGAGGTATGGTATAAATGATTTATGTAATTCATATTAGTTTGTACTACAACTTTAAAAGGTTAATTAGACACAGGACTGTATATATATATATAATTATATATATATACATAATTCATTCATAGTTATATATTATTATTTATATATAATATAATTTACATATATGTATATTATATATAATTATTATTTATATTCATAAATAAAATTAATGATAATACGATATTCATATAATTGGTATGTCTACAAATCAATCTTTTAAATCTATATACTAATAATGGTACTACCTGCTGACATAGCTGTTGAAAGAAAGCAATTTTATTTAAAACAGTATGTCAATAATCAGCATGCTAGACATTCTTCTGTTTCAACAGAAATAAAGTTTAATAATTGATGCAAATCTCATTAAATATTTGTAAGTGGTATGGTCTCGCTTGTTTTTCAAAATAATTATTACTGCTTTATTGGGTTCTTAATCATCTTTATAATTGTATAATTATGAACTTGATAAAAAATTAAGTATGTGTTTAGTTATTTTAAAGTTCTAAAATAGCTCCACTATAAATTACAGAACACAGGAATTATCAGAATGTTTTAGATAAAGTTGTGTGGCAGGCTCACTCTTGGCTATACTATGGATGTATTATTCAATGAATTAGTCTCAAAATGTCTTGACTCTGATTTCTATTAAAATTCTGAAGATAAGCTGAAACTTTCACTATTTTATTGTGTTGCTGTGTAGCTTCTTTTGCTCTTGTTTAATGTTCCTAATAACGAATAGTAGATGATTAATGAAGATATCAATTTCAGAATCACATATCATGAATTTACATATTGAAATAATCATTACTTCTTCATAATATAGTATCCTGCTCTTGAGAACTATTTAACATTGTACAAATAGTGTTATGATTATCAGAACTGTCAGAAGATGTGGTATTGCACGAACTGTACAAAAATGTATAATATAATTTAATTATCATAATATAATTATTGCAAAATTCAAGCCCTTGTTTGGAAGCTTAGAAGAGATGAGATGAACAACTTCCCCACTTGCCTGTAGCTATCTGTATAAAAGAAAACTTAAACTTTACCAAAAAGTGAGCTATATACAGCCACCCTGCTGCTGCAAGACCATTATATATTACTACATAGTAAAGAATGATTCCACATCTTTATAAATGATAATATCATTTCTGAATAATTATAATTGTGAATGAATATCTAAATTATTATTAATCTTATGAATATAATTGCATGTCTATAATTAGCCTGCTATATTAAAGTACATACATTTACTGACACTACTGACACACCTAACAAGGTACAAAGTACAAATTAGATAACATGTAAGCTTATAAAAGGCTGACAACACTGCATATGTACCATGCAGTAGCAGAAGATATCGGACTATATTCCACAATGAAGGTTGCAGTATACTTGTTCATCTTGTTTACAGTTATTCTTAGCAGCTGTGTTGAAGCACACTTTAAAAAGGATGTTATGCGTTCTTTACTCTCTCCAAGACAAAGTACTAGCGATTGTGCTGATATTGTGCCAGAGATGTGTCCCAAAGACATAGGGGATGACACCAATATTTTTGGCTTTAACTTTACTACATTATGTGGTGATTGCAATGATGAGTATATTAGACTTTTTGAGTGTTTAAATCTCACAACAGTTGTTGAAGTAACTAGAGGTGCTTTTTGTGCAGTAAATGATGATGGTGAGTATTGTGGAGTTAGGGTTGGCGATGATATGGCCTCTGGACTACTTGACCCTGAATCCTGTGAAAACTGTGTAGATGAGTGCGACTATTATGAATATGCTTCTCGTTTGGAGGGTTGCTGTGCAGCTTCTTTTGCTCGTTATGACTTGCTCGATGTAGGTGATTGTGATACTGACCTTGGAGAGCCATGTTCTGGATCCTCACAGTTTGCTACTCCTATGTTCCTGGGAATCATTACTCTTGCAGTGATTACTGTTCTCACTCTGTTTTAAAATTATTATTTTGGACTGATGTTTTAGTTAATAATTGTTTATTATGTGATTGTAGTTTAGTTTACTCCCCAAATTCCTGTATCATTTGATTGAATAATTATTATTTCTGATATACCATGAAAACAACATAGCTGTGACTATATATGGAGAAGACGATTGTACACCTCGGTATGGTTTCTACTGATTTATCAAACCTCATGTCTTCGGCCCTCGGTTTGATAAATCCAATAGAGACCTTTACCTCAGTGTATAACCTATACTTATAGTTACATTATATATATATATATATATATATATATATATATATATATATATATACTATGACAATACTGAAATTGTTTGTCAGTGGCGGATCTAGAAAAAATTACATTGGGGGGTTCCTAACTTCCTATTCACCGCCCTTTAAGCGCGCGGTGGGCATATTTACGCCCATTTTAATAAATTAATACAGCGAAAGCCATGCAGAAGAACGAGCTGATTGACTATCAGTGATGCTATACTTTCACTAGTTACAAAAAGAAAATCTGTTTTTCTCGTGAGCTTCTTAAAGGAAAGGTAAGTATGACTAGTGTTATTGTGCCTTTGTCCTTATTTTGCTTGATAATGTGCTTTGTTTAAATTGGAAAGTTTGAATGAATTTTTTTTTTATTTCTTGGTCGGGGGGTGGGGGGGGGGGGGGGGGGGTTGTACTACATTTGATACTTGGAAGAAGTATGGTATATATAGATCATCTATGTCATTCAATTATGATTATCATAATACAATATTCATATAATTGGTATGTCTACAAATCAATCTTTTAAATCTATATACTAATAATGGTACTACCTGCTGACAGCTGTTGAAAGAAAGTAATTTTATTTAAAACTGTATGTCAATAATCAGCATGCTAGACACTTCTGTTTCAATAGAAATAACCATGACATGTTTTAAGGTAATATCATTTGTAATTATGAGTCATTATGAGTCATTATTACAAGTCTAAGTCAAATGCAAACCTTTTCATTAAGTTCCAGTGGAAAGGTAGCAGGCTGGAACATTCCCTGTCCAATTAGTGTAAAAATCCTCTGAGACATTATGTCAGAGTTATATCACATGATGATCATGTGACAGTTACATGACTAAACATGACAGCTCCAGGTGTGAAGGCACCAGGTTTTGAATCAAACAGCTGTGTTTTGTAACCAATACCAGAGGCATTATATAACATGACATCATTTGATGATGTATATAATCATGACATCATTTCTCCATAGACACAATGTCTATGGAGAAATGAAGAGTAATCATAACTGAATGTAGGGCTGCCAAAAATTCGCGAATACTCGGAAAATGATAAATTCGAAGTGTGGGAACTCTGACGGAATTATTTAAAATGGTTTAAAAATTCAGATTTTTATTAATAAGCACTTAAAACACCCACTTCAATTATCAAAATGCCGATTGAAATGGATGAAATTGACTCAGTCTCAGATTATATCCAGAGTACAAGTAGCACAAACAATCCTGATGGTGATTCAGAGGATTCTACAAGTGACAATTCTGTAAAGAAGCGGCCAAGGTATGCCTGCACTTTTAAGAACAAATCCAGCATGTTTATGTGGGCAAAGAAGTCAACTATGATGAAGGGACCATCGTTTGTACTTTGCACAATGTGTAATCGAGACATAAGTGTTGCACTAAGTTTTCTATTACAATAATGCACATATAATGATCTTGGGATATTCTTAGGATTTCAGCAAGGTAAAATATAAGGATTTGTAAAAGCCAAGTTAGGAGCAAAAAGTAAATAATGTTGGCAGCCCTGTGAATGTAATTAAAAGGTTTATTAGACACACAACTATATCATTCATAGTTATATATATATATATATATGTATGTATAGGTTATATCATGCCAGGGTGCTATATACATATCAAACCATGGTGAATGTATCACATTTTGCCAGAAGCTTTGAAGGGTGACCATGGATGCGAAAATCAGTCATTTAGCAAAAATTAATTTTATCAGAATTAATGCTTTACATTTAAATGCACATAATTCAGCCATTTTCTACAGATAGGCAACTAAATATATATATCTAGGAAGAGCAACTATTCTTTTACCTAGATACCAAATTAAGTTAGTTTGCTGGCTGACTAACAAACATTTAAATGATGAGAAAATTCTTTTTTGCCAAATGACTGATTTTCGCATCTACAGTCACACACACACACACACACACACACATACACATATACTATAAATGGGTAACAATGAAAGCAGGAACAGAGGAATGAGGAATGGAATGAGGAATGGATTTTATTCACAATGCGTCATAAGATGCAGCTACGTGATGAACTTTCTTTGAATGCCTAAGAGACAAAGATGTTTCTAAATAACATGAGTCATTTATCGATTTTTTCTTTATTATAGTACATTTGTTATCAGTACTGGTATTCAGTCACTTATTATCTTCATTTAACTAACATTTTACCTAACATTTTGGACCCCTCTCCTCGTTGAGTTATGAAATATTAACACTTTTCACAAACCATTGCAACTGAGTGAAAACAGACAGAAGGTGCATTAAAAAAATTGTGTAGTTGTGTATATAATGGAAAAAAATGTTTTGATTTCTGTTCCTCATTCCATTCCCCATTCCTCTGTTCCTACTTTCATTGTTACCCACTATAAATGATGAAAACATGAAACACACCACCCACAACATAAACCACTGCTGCTTGCTTACCTCAAACTGACAAGAATGCCTACCCAAACCACAATGTGTGGTATGTGGAAGTTATATAACTACAACATATTATAATTATTATTATAATTACTACATTTGATACTTGGAAGAGGTATGGTATAGATGATCTATGTTTCTTTGAAAATTAAAGCTTGTGTAATAGCTTTATTACATTTGATACTTGGAAGAGGTATGATATAGATCATCTATGTAATTCAATTATGATTATTAGTTTGTACTACAACTTTAAAAGGTTAATTAGACACAGGGCTATATATATATATATATATATACATAATTCATTCATAGTTATATAATATATATGTATATTATATATAATTATATTTATATTCATAAATAAAATTAAGGATAATACGATATTCATATAATTGGTATGTCTACAAATCAATCTTTTAAATCTATATACTAATAATGGTACTACCTGCTGACATAGCTGTTGAAAGAAAGCAATTTTATTTAAAACAGTATGTCAATAATCAGCATGCTAGACATTCTTCTGTTTCAACAGAAATAAAGTTTAATAATTGATGCAAATCTCATTAAATATTTGTAAGTGGTATGGTCTTGTTTGTGTCTCATTTTGTTTCAACATATTACTGCTTTTTTGGGGAAAAAAACTTTAATTTAAAATTAAGAATAGTGGAAAAACAAATTGTATATTATACCCCTATCATAATTATTATTATATGGTCATATAATATAATTCAGATGGTGTTAAACTTGCTTTCTTACAATGTCTGTCAGCATTATATAATAGTTTAAAGTTCAAAGATTGATTTGACCTCATTCTTATGAAGGATAATATCATTTCTGAATAATTGTAATTGTGAATGAATATCATTAATTTTATGATGTAGCCTGCTAAGGCTGCTATATTAACAAAGTACATAAATTTACTGACACTACTGACACACCTAACAAGGTACAAAGTACAAATTAGATAACATGTAAGCTTATAAAAGGCTGACAACACTGCATATGTAGCATGCAGTAGCAGAAGATATCAGACTATATTCCACAATGAAGGTTGCAGTATACTTGTTCATCTCGTTTACAGTTATTCTTAGCTGTGTTGAAGCACACTTTAAAAAGGATGTTATGCGTTCTTTACTCTCTCCAAGACAAAGTACTAGCGATTGTGCTGATATTGTGCCAGAGATGTGTCCCAAAGACATAGGGGATGACACCAATATTTTTGGCTTTAACTTTACTACATTATGTGGTGATTGCAATGATGAGTATATTAGATTTTTTGAGTGTTTAAATCTCACAACAGTTGTTGAAGTAACTAGAGGTGCTTTTTGTGCAGTAAATGATGATGGTGAGTATTGTGGAGTTAGGGTTTCCGATGATATGGTCTCTGGACTACTTGACCCTGAATCCTGTGAAAACTGTGTAGATGAGTGCGACTATTATGAATATGCTTCTCGTTTGGAGGGTTGCTGTGCAGCTTCTTTTGCTCGTTATGACTTGCTCGATGTAGGTGATTGTAATACTGACCTTGGAGAGCCATGTTCTGGATCTTCACAGTTTGCTACTCCTATGTTCCTGGGAATCATTACTCTTGCAGTAATTGCTGTTCTCACTCTGTTTTAAACATTATTATTTTGGAGTGATGTTTTTAGTTAATAATTATTGTTTATTATGTGATTGTAGTTTAGTTTACTCCCCAAATCCTGTATTGTTTGATTGATTTTATTAAAAATTATTTTTTATTCAAAACATGAAAACAAATAGACATTTGGATATACAAAAAAGCTTTGATAGGGTATCTAATAATCAAAAATGTACAAATAAATATTATTTGATCATGAATTACAAATTATGTTGTCAAGATTTAGTATTAACAATGTAAATGATGATAGACCTTCAGTTGGTTACAGCTAGCTAGCTAGCTAGGAGCATTTCAATGCTGATTTTTGCTATGTAATATTTACAAGTACTAGTTTCATTTCATCTTGATCTATATGGACTAGTATATAAAGTACATGTCACAATAAAGCATAGTAACAACATAGTTTCAACATATTACGTATACTGCTTTTTTGGGGAAAAAAAACTTTAATTTAAAAATTAAGAATAGTGGAAAAACAAATTATATTTCATCATAAAGGTCATGTAATATATAATTCAAATGGTGTTAAAATTGCTTTCCTATAACATCTGTCAGCATTATATAATAGTTTAATGTTCAAAGATTGATTTGACCGCATCTTTATGAAGGATAATATCATTGATGAATAATTATAATTGTGAATGAATATCTAAATTGACAGTCATTAATTTTATGAATATAATTGTATGTCTAATTAACGTGCTATATATATCAACAAAGTACAGTGTTCATGACATGACTGACACTCCTGACACACCTATCAAAGTACAAAATAGATGACACAGATGTAAGCTTATAAAAGGGTGGTTAGATAGCAACACTACTAATGGTAAACTAAAGATTTAACTATTTAGCTTTAATATTTTCTGTACAACAAACTACATAAGATAACTTATTTGTAAATTATTTCACTGTTGATGTTAAGTTTTCTTCTTTATTGACCTAGAATCTATATATATATCAACATTTTAACAAGTTATTGTTAATAATAATAGCCACAAACATATTCAGTTGAGATTCGTTTCAGAATCTCCTCTCTTACAGTGATTACATTGACATTTACGAATCTTCATGATTATTCTTAAGAAACAGACTGTATGGCAGGGGATTACTGTCAAAATTATCAATGGTATAGTGTTCATCGTGAGGTGTACATGTGGTACTTCATCATGAGGTGGTACTTACCACACCTCACGATGAAGTATACCACCTCATGACAAGTACCACCACCTCATGACGGACAGTATACCATTGATAATTTGACAGTAATCCCCCGCCATATAGACTGTTGCCTTGCATGTCAGATTCATACATAAATATTAGGTAGGCTAGGGTGGGGTAACTTTAAAATAAGAGTGAGGAAACAATTATGCCTCGAAAATATGTAGGATCCTAGCAAGGAGAGGTGAAAAGAATGTTTATGAAACATGTTCTTGGCTGTGTGTCGTATTTGTAGCCCTTGGAACTTATGATTGGATTAATTATGTATTGTTTTATAGAGAATTGTGTGTTAAGTTTAGTAGACTGTCGTCTCTACGGTATTTACTATATAAGTTTTGTGTTTTGTTTTGTTTGAGCCCTTGTAGAGAGAGTGGGCATTTTTTTAATAAATCTTCAGTCATTATTTCTTCGAGACGTGATTGTCTCTTCTTGCAATTTAAAATTGTTAAAACATAACAATTTCTGGCGACGAGGATTTTTCAACATTGGGGACTCGCTACTCAAGCTAGATTTATCACTGCCTGGAAGTACTATTGCTGTATATTGGACACTTTGTTTCATGATCTCAATTGCCTGCTTCTGGAACCCCTATTTCCAAGCATTCAAGTTGCCCTACATTTTCCCCCTCCTCTACAGAATGGCTGCAAAGCATTCCTTTGCTGAATTTGACCCTTCATTAGAAGATTGGAACTCGTACTCTGAAAGGTTTGACTTCTACTTGGAAGCTGGTCGGATTGAAGATCCTGCTATACAACTGTCAACATTCCTCAGCTCAGTAGGGCCTTCCACTTACAAGCTCATTCGCAATCTGTGCTGTCCAAAGCCACCCAGGGCCATGACATACAAAGAAATTAAGGAACTGCTGCAGCATCATTTTCGACCCAAGCCATCAGTTGCTGTAGAGCGACTTAAATTCCACTCAACTGTTCGTCAACCCTCTGAATCATTAACATCCTACATTGCTCGCCTCCGGGAATTATCTGAATTTTGCGAATTTACTAATCTCGATGAAATGCTGCGAGACAGATTAGTTTGTGGAATCAATAATCCAAGAATTCAAAAACTTCTCCTGACTGAATCTTCCGACAAGCTAACCTTCAAACGAGCTCAGGAGTTGGCTGAATCAGCGGAAGCTGCAGAGAAAAGCATCCATGATGTTACTTCCACCACGGGTAATCCACACATCAATGTTCTCTCTCAACGACTGCGGAAGGCCCCTCATAATCCGAAACGACAGGATCAGCCTCTACCCACTGTCCGGAATAGCTGTTACCGTTGTGGAGGTAAACATCACCATACTCGCTGCCAATTCAAAGATGCTACATGCCATTATTGCCACAATAAAGGGCACCTTATTCGAGTCTGTAGGAAACGACAAAATAAAGAGAAGAAATCATTTTTCCAACAAACTAACGTGATTGAAAATTGTCACTCTAATCTGGGTCGTTCCGTTGCTCAGCAGGAGCAGTCTGTTTCTTCTGTCCTTATTCCTGATTCCTACCCTGACACACTCTACACTGTGACGAGCAAAAACCATATTGGTCCACTTCATGTACAGTTAACAGTAGATGGGAAACCCATATCCATGCAAGTCGACACCGGTGCAGCAGCTTCTCTCATAAGTCAGGTGACATATTCCTCCTTATGGGACACTCCTCCCCCTCTAACAAAGAGCAACACTAGTCTAATAACTTACACAGGAGAACAGGTCTCCATTTTGGGTACTCTGATGACTCGTGCTTTGTATAAAGAGCAGTCTCACCGCCTTCCCCTTTATGTAGTGAAAGGTAACGGACCATCACTTCTGGGACGTGATTGGTTGAATTTCTTCAGGTTAGACTGGAAGGAAATCTGCACCCTTCACCAACCTTCCAAGTTGGATAGGATACTGAAGAAGTATGCTCAAGTCTTTGAGCCAAGTCTTGGAACCTTCCACGGAGTCTCTGTTGATATTGAAACCTATCCTCAGGCGACTCCTAAATTTTTCAAAGCACGGTCAGTACCTTTCGTCTATCGAGAAAATTGAAAAGGAACTAGATAGACTAGTCCAGCAAGGGATCATCAGTCCAGTGAAGTTTTCCAAATGGGCAGCCCCGATTGTACCTGTGTTGAAGAAGTGTGGTTCTATAAGGCTTTGTGGAGATTATAAGCTCACTGCTAATACAGCCTCTCCAGTGGATAGCTACCCTCTCCCAAAAATTGAAGAGCTATTTACTGATCTCTCTGGAGGAAAGCAGTTCACTAAATTGGATTTAGCCCAAGCTTACCTCCAATTACCTTTGAGTGACTCCTCCAAAGCACTGACCACAATCAACACCCAAAAAGGGCTATTCCAATTTAATCGTATGCCGTTTGGAATCTCGTCAGCCCCTGCAGTCTTTCAAAGGACTATGGACAATTTATTGAAAGGGCTCAACCATGTCACAGCTTATCTTGATGATATTGTTGTCACGGGCACTTCCGAAGAAGAACACCTTCACAATCTAGAGGAACTCCTACGTCGACTTGAGGAAGCTGGTGTTCGTCTCAAAAGAGAAAAATGTGTTTTCTTTGCCACTCAAGTTGAGTACCTTGGTCATTTGATAGACAAGGATGGTTTACACCCCTCACCCTCAAAAGTCAAGGCTGTGAAGGACGCCCCTACTCCAAGTAACCTGACAGAACTTAGAGCCTTCTTAGGTTTAATTAATTATTACAGGAAATTTATTCCTAATGTATCAACTGAATTATCTACTCTCTATTCCCTATTACAGAAAGACAACCAGTGGTCTTGGGGTCCTAAAGAAGAAGAATGCTTCCAAAAAGCAAAATCCCTTCTTATGTCACCCACTCTTTTGGTACACTTTAATCCTAACAAGCCGTTGATTCTCTCATGTGATGCCTCCTCTATTGGAGTTGGTGCTGTTCTGGCTCACCAAATGGAAGATGGATCAAGTCAACCAATTTGTTATGCCTCGAGAACTCTGTCCCCCGCTGAGAAAAACTACTCTCAACTCGACAAAGAGGCTCTTTCCATAATTTTTGGAGTGACAAGATTTCAACAGTACCTTTTTGGAAGACATTTTACCTTGTTGACTGACCATAAACCATTGAGTTATTTATTTCATCCCCACAGATCAGTTCCTCAGATGGTCTCAGCCCGCATTCAGCGTTGGTCTCTAATTCTAGGAGCCCACAGTTACGATATTCGTTACCGACCAGGAAAGGATCACGGGAACGCTGATAGTCTCAGTCGCCTACCATTGTCAGTATATCCTAAGCAAGTACCAGTACCTGGAGATGTCATTTTTACACTGACAGAAATACAAAAATCTATGATCACTGCCAAAGATATCGCCAATTGGACTGCCAAAGATTCTATTCTGTCCTCTGTTTTTCGTTTTATCATTAATGGATGGCCCAACTTTATCAACCAACCGGAGCTTCACCCTTACTTTTCCAAAAGAAATGAGTTAAGTGCGGAAAGTGGTTGCATTTTTCGTGGCTCCAGAATCATTGTCCCTCCACCCTGCCGGAAGGTAGTCCTTCGTGAATTGCATGTAGCCCACCCTGGTATCTGTAGAATGAAATCACTCGCTAGAGGATATGTGTGGTGGCCTAAGATTGATGAAGACCTGGAAGCTGAAGTGAAGAGCTGTCATACCTGTCAGTCTGTTCGACACAACCCACCTTTGGCTCCTATTCATCCATGGCACTGGCCAGAACGCCCTTGGTCTCGTATACACATTGACTTCGCAGGCCCTTTTCTTGGCAAGATGTTCCTAGTAGTTGTCGATGCACACAGTAAATGGTTAGAAGTCCACATGATGTCTAGCACTACCTCTGTCTCTACCATTGAAAAACTCAGAAATATTTTCTCTATTTTTGGATTGCCTCGTGTTATAGTCTCAGACAATGCTACCGTTTTCACAAGTGCTGAATTTCAGAAGTTTGTTGGAGAAAATGGAATTGCTCATCAAAAAGTAGCCCCATATCATCCTGCCTCGAATGGCCTTGCAGAAAGGGCAGTACAGACCTTTAAAGAAGGAATAAAGAAACTCACAGGCCCTCTTGAAACAAGGTTGTCTCGTTTCCTATTTGCATACCGCACTACACCACAAACATCAACCGGTATGTCACCCGCTTTGCTTATGTTTGGTCGAACTCTTCGTACGAGATTGGATCTCCTGTTCCCTAACATCGCAGCTGACTAAGTTGGAAAAAGTCAAGCTCGAATGATTGCTAAGCGTAAGAACCGTCAAGTTCCATCCTTCAAGCCGGGAGACTTGGTGTACTGTCGTAACTTCTCTACAAATCAGCCTAAATGGATCCCAGCTGAAGTACAAGCAACAACTGGTCCTTTGTCATATCGACTTTCTCTACCCGATGGTCGTTCTGTCAGAAGACATGTGGATCATGTCATGTCTCGTCAAACAGAATGCCTTACTGATACTTCTAGTGAAGATGATATCATCATTCTACCTCAAACTGAATCAGAAGCAATTGTTCCTCATGACAATCCTCCGGCTCTTCCCCGTCGCTCTAATCGTGTGAGTCGACCCCCAGATCGCTATATGCCTCATTGGTAAAAGGAGAGAGAAATGTCGTATTTGTAGCCCTTGGAACTTATGATTGGATTAATTATGTATTGTTTTAGAGACAATTGTGTGTTAAGTTTAGTAGACTGTCGTCTCTACGGTATTTACTATATAAGTTTTGTGTTTTGTTTTGTTTGAGCCCTTGTAGAGAGAGTGGGCATTTTTTTTATAAATCTTCAGTCATTATTTCTTCGAGACGTGATTGTCTCTTCTTGCAATTTAAAATTGTTAAAACATAACACTGTGGTTCATCAGTTTAATCATGGTAGAATCATGTCAGTTCAAAATGAGAATTGTTCCAACTTACCCCGCCTACCAATTTTCACCTTCCTGTCGTTTGTCTTCTCGTACGCTAAATATAAAGAAGAAACGCAAAGGGTTTCACTTGCTGTATTTGGATATAGGTGGACCTCTTACTCCAACATAGTTTTGGCAGTCCATCAAACCATGGTGAATGTATCACATTTTGTCAGAAGCTTCGAAGGGTGACCATGGATGCAAAAATCAGTCATTTGGCAAAAATTAATTTTGCTTCACATTTAAATGCACATAATTCAGCCACTTTCTACAGATAGCCAACTAAATATATATCTAGGAAGAGCAGATACCAAATTAAGTTAGTTTGCTATGCAAAATGGCTGACTAACAAACATTTAAATGAAACCATTTTGAGAAAATTCTTATTTGCCAAATGACTGATTTTCGCATCTACAGTCACACACACCCACACACATACATGAAACACACCACCCATTGTATATACAACATAAACCACTGCCTGCTTACCCAGTGGCGTGTCCAGACCTGAATACCAAGGGGGTTGTATCGCTGTAACAATGGCGCACGTATTGCGCCGCAAATTTTTGAATTATTATTTATTCATTAGAGGTGTGGTCGACGTTGCAACGTACTTTACGTACATTATGGTCTATTATTGATGATGCTGTTCACGATCTTCGTGGGTCTACTGATTCAATGCTCTGACAACAGGGGGGCCTGGGCCCACCCAGGCCCCCCCTTAAACACGCCAGTGTGCTTACCTCAAACTGACAAGAACGCCTACCCAAACCACAATGTGTGGTATGTGGAAGTTATATAACTACAACATATATATAATTATTATTATAATTACTACATTTGATACTTGGAAGAGGTATGGTATAGATGATCTATGTTTCTTTGAAAATTAAAGTTTGTGTAATAGCTTTATTACATTTGATACTTGGAAGAGGTATGATATAGATCATCTATGTAATTCCCAAATATGATTATTAGTTTGTACTACAACTTTAAAAGGTTAATTAGACACAGGACTATATATATATATACATAATTCATTCATAGTTATATATTATTATTTATATATAATATAATTTACATATATATCATGACACTCTTAAGGTAATATTTTGTAATTATGAGTCATTATGAGTCATTATTACAAGTCTTTAAGTCAAATACAAACCTTTTCATTAAGGCTGGAACATTCCCTGTCCAATTAGTGTATAGTTCCTCTGAGAAATTGTCAAAGTTATATCACATGATCATCATGTGACAGTTACATGACTAAATGTATATGACAGCTCCAGGCACGAAGGCACCAGGTCTTGAATCAACCAGCTGTGTTTTGTAACCATTACCAGGGCATTATATAACATGACATCATTTGATGATGTATATAATCATGACACCATTTCTCCATAGACACAATGTCTATAGGGAAATGAATATAATTATATAATATATGTATAGGTAATGTCGTGCCAGGGTGCTATATCAGGTTTATAATCACCAAAAGGTTTAAAATATAATCACCAATCCAGAAGGGGAAGTTATCATAAGCCTGATATTGCACAAGTGACTTCAAAGTCATGTTTATCAGCTTAATGAAGCAACAAACCACACAGTACACATATCAAACCATGGTGAATGTATTACATTTTGTCAGAGGGTGACCATGGGTGCGAAAATCAGTCATTCGGCAAAAATCAAATGCTTTACATTTAAATGCACATAATTCAGCCATTTTCTACAGATAGCCAAATAAATATATATCTAGGAAGAGCAACTATTCTTTTACCTAGATAACAAATTAAGCTATGCAAAATGGCTGAGTAACAAACATTTAAATGAAACCATTTTGAGAAAATTTTTAGTTGCCAAATGACTGATTTTCGCATCCACAGTCACACACACACACCCACACACATACATGAAACACACCATCCATTGTATATACAACATAAACTAGTGCTTGCTTACCTCAAACTGACAAGAATGCTGCTACCCAAACCACAATGTGTCAGTAGTATGAGGAAGTTATATATACCATAAAAGTTATACCACCATGGAACAGTGTCAATAAAATTACATTCCTAGTATAAACCTTTTCGTATCATATAACTACAACATACAATTATTATAATATATATATATATATATATATATATATATACCAATACTGGAAATAGTTGTATAGTATGATGAAAACATGAAACACACCACCCACAACATAAACCACTGCTGCTTGCTTACCTCAAACTGACAAGAATGCCTACCCAAACCACAATGTGTGGTATGTGGAAGTTATATAACTACAACATATTATAATTATTATTATAATTACTACATTTGATACTTGGAAGAGGTATGATATAGATCATCTATGTAATTCAATTATGATTATTAGTTTGTACTACAACTTTAAAAGGTTAATTAGACACAGGGCTATATATATATATATATATATATACATAATTCATTCATAGTTATATATTATTATTTATATATAATATAATTTACATATATGTATATTATATATAATTATTATTTATATTCATAAATAAAATTAATGATAATACGATATTCATATAATTGGTATGTCTACAAATCAATCTTTTAAATCTATATACTAATAATGGTACTACCTGCTGACATAGCTGTTGAAAGAAAGTAATTTTATTAAAACAGTATGTCAACAATCAGCATGCTAGACATTCTTTTGTTTCAACAGAAATAAAGTTTAATAATTGATGCAAATCTCATTAAATATTTGTAAGTGGTATGGTCTTGTTTGTGTCTCATTTTGTTTCAACATATTACTGCTTTTTTGGGGGAAAAAACTTTAATTTAAAATTAAGAATAGTGGAAAAACAAATTGTATATTATACCCCTATCATAATTATTATTATATGGTCATATAATATAATTCAGATGGTGTTAAACTTGCTTTCTTAAAATTGCTTTCCTATAACATCTGTCAGCATTATATAATAGTTTAAAGTTCAAAGATTGATTTGACCTCATTCTTATGAAGGATAATATCATTGATGAATAATTATAATTGTGAATGAATATCTAAATTGACAGTCATTAATTTTATGAATATAATTGTATGTCTAATTAACGTGCTATATATATCAACAAAGTACAGTGTTCATGACATGACTGACACTCCTGACACACCTATCAAAGTACAAAATAGATGACACAGATGTAAGCTTATAAAAGGGTGGTTAGATAGCAACACTGCTAATGGTAAACTAAAGATTTAACTATTTAGCTTTAATATTTTCTGTACAACAAACTACATAAGATAACTTATTTGTAAATTATTTCACTGTTGATTTTAAGTTTTCTTCTTTATTGACCTAGAATCTATATATATATCAACATTTTAACAAGTTATTGTTAATAATAATAGCCACAAACATATTCAGTTGAGATTCGTTTCAGAATCTCCTCTCTTACAGTGATTACATTGACATTTACGAATCTTCATGATTATTCTTAAGAAACAGACTGTATGGTGGGGGATTACTGTCAAAATTATCAATGGTATAGTGTTCATCGTGAGGTGTGGTACTTCATCATGAGGTGGTACTTACCACACCTCACGATGAAGTATACCACCTCGTGACAAGTACCACCACCTCATGACGGACAGTATACCATTGATAATTTGACAGTAATCCCCCGCCATACAGACTGTTGCCTTGCATGTCAGATTCATACATAAATATTAGGTAGGGTGGGGTAACTTTAAAATGAGAGTGAGGAAACAATTATGCCTCGAAATATTTTTAGTTGCCAAATGACTGATTTTCGCATCCACAGTCACACACACACACCCACACACATACATGAAACACACCATCCATTGTATATACAACATAAACTAGTGCTTGCTTACCTCAAACTGACAAGAATGCTGCTACCCAAACCACAATGTGTCAGTAGTATGAGGAAGTTATATATACCATAAAAGTTATACCACCATGGAACAGTGTCAATAAAATTACATTCCTAGTATAAACCTTTTCGTATCATATAACTACAACATACAATTATTATAATATATATATATATATATATATATATATATATACCAATACTGGAAATAGTTGTATAGTACCAAGTGCATGTCTCAATAAGTTTCTTTGAAATTAAAGTTTGTGTAGTAGTTTTATTTGTACTACTTGGAAGAAATATTGTATAGATGATCTATAAATTAAAGCTTGTGTAATATAGCTTTATTTGTGCTACATTTGATACTTGGAAGAGGTATGGTATAGATCATCAATTTTTCTTTGAAAATTAAAGTTTGTGTAATAGCTTTATTACATTTGATACTTGGAAGAGGTATGATATAGATCATCTATGTAATTCAATTATGATTAATAGTTTGTACTACAACTTTAAAAGGTTAATTAGACACAGGGCTATATATTATATAATACATAATTCGTTATATAATATTTTATATAATATATATTTACTTATACCATGATGTGTGGGCGATCACCATGGTAACCTTTGATATACTGCGGGAGATATATGCCCATAACATGCCTGTAGTGTCTAGCATCTAATTGTATCCTTTAGTGTCTAGCATCTAATTGTATTTTCACAGTTTTTACAGTAAACGCTAATTGGGATAGTACTATGGTTTCTACATGACAACAGTGATATCAAATGTGATTTAATTGCATACTTTTGTGTTACCATGGTATAAAATATGTTTGGAGGGCATATAACACTCTTGAGATAATTGTCGCGGGCTATGCTCTCAACCAATTATTACGTATATGTACAATTATATTAAGATTCAGGTATGTCTACAAATCAATCTATGTACTAATAATGGTACTACCTGCTGACATAGCTGTTGAAAGAAAACAATTTATTTAAAACAGTATGTCAATAATCAGCATGCTAGACATTCAACAGAAATAAAGTTTAATAATTGATGCAAATTTCATTAAATAGTTGTAAGTGGTATGGTCTCGCCGGTGTCTCATTTTGTTTCAAAATAATTATTACTGCTTAGCCCCAGTTCCAGTCAAAATTCTTCCTTGCCAAATGACTGATTTTCGCATCTACAGTCACACACACACACACACACACACACATACACATATACTATAAATGGGTAACAATGAAAGCAGGAACAGAGGAATGAGGAATGGAATGAGGAATGGATTTTATTCACAATGCGTCATAAGATGCAGCTACGTGATGAACTTTCTTTGAATGCCTAAGAGACAAAGATGTTTCTAAATAACATGAGTCATTTATCGATTTTTTCTTTATTATAGTACATTTGTTATCAGTACTAGTATTCAATCACTTATTATCTTCATTTAACTAACATTTTACCTAACATTTTGGACCCCTCTCCTCGTTGAGTTATGAAATATTAACACTTTTCACAAACCATTGCAACTGAGTGAAAACAGACAGAAGGTGCATTAAAAAAATTGTGTAGTTGTGTATATAATGGAAAAAAATGTTTTGATTTCTGTTCCTCATTCCATTCCCCATTCCTCTGTTCCTACTTTCATTGTTACCCACTATAAATGATGAAAACATGAAACACACCACCCATGGCCACAACATAAACCACTGCTGCTTGCTTACCTCAAACTGACAAGAATGCCTACCCAAACCACAATGTGTGGTATGTGGAAGTTATATAACTACAACATATTATAATTATTATTATAATTACTACATTTGATACTTGGAAGAGGTATGATATAGATCATCTATGTAATTCAATTATGATTATTAGTTTGTACTACAACTTTAAAAGGTTAATTAGACACAGGGCTATATATATATATATATATATATATACATAATTCATTCATAGTTATATATTATTATTTATATATAATATAATTTACATATATGTATATTATATATAATTATTATTTATATTCATAAATAAAATTAATGATAATACGATATTCATATAATTGGTATGTCTACAAATCAATCTTTTAAATCTATATACTAATAATGGTACTACCTGCTGACATAGCTGTTGAAAGAAAGCAATTTTATTTAAAACAGTATGTCAACAATCAGCATGCTAGACATTCTTCTGTTTCAACAGAAATAAAGTTTAATAATTGATGCAAATCTCATTAAATATTTGTAAGTGGTATGGTCTTGTTTGTGTCTCATTTTGTTTCAACATATTACTGCTTTTTTGGGGGAAAAAACTTTAATTTAAAATTAAGAATAGTGGAAAAACAAATTGTATATTATACCCCTATCATAATTATTATTATATGGTCATATAATATAATTCAGATGGTGTTAAACTTGCTTTCTTAAAATTGCTTTCCTATAACATCTGTCAGCATTATATAATAGTTTAAAGTTCAAAGATTGATTTGACCTCATTCTTATGAAGGATAATATCATTGATGAATAATTATAATTGTGAATGAATATCTAAATTGACAGTCATTAATTTTATGAATATAATTGTATGTCTAATTAACGTGCTATATATATCAACAAAGTACAGTGTTCATGACATGACTGACACTCCTGACACACCTATCAAAGTACAAAATAGATGACACAGATGTAAGCTTATAAAAGGGTGGTTAGATAGCAACACTGCTAATGGTAAACTAAAGATTTAACTATTTAGCTTTAATATTTTCTGTACAACAAACTACATAAGATAACTTATTTGTAAATTATTTCACTGTTGATTTTAAGTTTTCTTCTTTATTGACCTAGAATCTATATATATATCAACATTTTAACAAGTTATTGTTAATAATAATAGCCACAAACATATTCAGTTGTGATGAACTTTCTTTGAATGCCTAAGAGACAAAGATGTTTCTAAATAACATGAGTCATTTATCGATTTTTTCTTTATTATAGTACATTTGTTATCAGTACTAGTATTCAATCACTTATTATCTTCATTTAACTAACATTTTACCTAACATTTTGGACCCCTCTCCTCGTTGAGTTATGAAATATTAACACTTTTCACAAACCATTGCAACTGAGTGAAAACAGACAGAAGGTGCATTAAAAAAATTGTGTAGTTGTGTATATAATGGAAAAAAATGTTTTGATTTCTGTTCCTCATTCCATTCCCCATTCCTCTGTTCCTACTTTCATTGTTACCCACTATAAATGATGAAAACATGAAACACACCACCCACAACATAAACCACTGCTGCTTGCTTACCTCAAACTGACAAGAATGCCTACCCAAACCACAATGTGTGGTATGTGGAAGTTATATAACTACAACATATTATAATTATTATTATAATTACTACATTTGATACTTGGAAGAGGTATGATATAGATCATCTATGTAATTCAATTATGATTATTAGTTTGTACTACAACTTTAAAAGGTTAATTAGACACAGGGCTATATATATATATATATATATATACACATAATTCATTCATAGTTATATATTATTATTTATATATAATATAATTTACATATATGTATATTATATATAATTATTATTTATATTCATAAATAAAATTAATGATAATACGATATTCATATAATTGGTATGTCTACAAATCAATCTTTTAAATCTATATACTAATAATGGTACTACCTGCTGACATAGCTGTTGAAAGAAAGCAATTTATTTAAAACAGTATGTCAATAATCAGCATGCTAGACATTCTTCTGTTTCAACAGAAATAAAGTTTAATAATTGATGCAAATCTCATTAAATATTTGTAAGTGGTATGGTCTTGTTTGTGTCTCATTTTGTTTCAACATATTACTGCTTTTTTGGGGGAAAAAACTTTAATTTAAAATTAAGAATAGTGGAAAAACAAATTGTATATTATACCCCTATCATAATTATTATTATATGGTCATATAATATAATTCAGATGGTGTTAAACTTGCTTTCTTAAAATTGCTTTCCTATAACATCTGTCAGCATTATATAATAGTTTAAAGTTCAAAGATTGATTTGACCTCATTCTTATGAAGGATAATATCATTGATGAATAATTATAATTGTGAATGAATATCTAAATTGACAGTCATTAATTTTATGAATATAATTGTATGTCTAATTAACGTGCTATATATATCAACAAAGTACAGTGTTCATGACATGACTGACACTCCTGACACACCTATCAAAGTACAAAATAGATGACACAGATGTAAGCTTATAAAAGGGTGGTTAGATAGCAACATTGCTAATGGTAAACTAAAGATTTAACTATTTAGCTTGAATATTTTCTGTACAACAAACTACATAAGATAACTTATTTGTAAATTATTTCACTGTTGATTTTAAGTTTTCTTCTTTATTGACCTAGAATCTATATATATATCAACATTTTAACAAGTTATTGTTAATAATAATAGCCACAAACATATTCAGTTGAGATTCGTTTCAGAATCTCCTCTCTTACAGTGATTACATTGACATTTACGAATCTTCATGATTATTCTTAAGAAACAGACTGTATGGTGGGGGATTACTGTCAAAATTATCAATGGTATAGTGTTCATCGTGAGGTGTGGTACTTCATCATGAGGTGGTACTTACCACACCTCACGATGAAGTATACCACCTCGTGACAAGTACCACCACCTCATGACGGACAGTATACCATTGATAATTTGACAGTAATCCCCCGCCATACAGACTGTTGCCTTGCATGTCAGATTCATACATAAATATTAGGTAGGGTGGGGTAACTTTAAAATGAGAGTGAGGAAACAATTATGCCTCGAAATATGTAGGATCCTAGCAAGGAGAGGTGAAAAGAATGTTTATGAAACATGTTCTTGGCTGTGGTTCATCAGTTTAATCATGGTAGAATCATGTCAGTTCAAAATGAGAATTGTTCCAACTTACCCCGCCTACCAATTTTCACCTTCCTGTCGTTTGTCTTCTCGTACATTAAATATAAAGCAAACGCAAAGGGTTTCACTTGCTGTATTTGGATATAGGTGGACCTCTTACTCCAACATAGTTTTGGCAGTCCATCAAACCATGGTGAATGTATCACATTTTGTCAGAAGCTTCGAAGGGTGACCATGGATGCCTGATATTGCACAAGTGACTTCAAAGTCATGTTTATCAGCTTAATGAAGCAACAAACCACACAGTACACATATCAAACTGTGGTGAATGTATTACATTTTGTCAGAGGGTGACCATGGGTGCGAAAATCAGTCATTCGACAAAAATCAAATGCTTTACATTTAAATGCACATAATTCAGCCATTTTCTACAGATAGCCAAATAAATATATATCTAGGAAGAGCAACTATTCTTTTACCTGGATAACAAATTAAGCTATGCAAAATGGCTGAGTAACAAACATTTAAATGAAACCATTTTGAGAAACTTTTTAGTTGCCAAATGACTGATTTTCGCATCCACAGTCACACACACACACCCACACTCATACATGAAACACACCACCCATTGCATAAACTACTGCTTGCTTACCTCAAACTGACAAGAACGCCGCTACCCAAACCACAATGTGTCAGTAGTATGAGGAAGTTATATATACCATAAAAGTTATACAACCATGGTAACAGTGTCAATAAAATTACATTCCTAGTATAAACCTTTTCGTATCATATAACTACAACATACAATTATTATTATATACTATATATATATATATATATATATATATATATATATATACCAATACTGGAAATAGTTGTATAGTACCAAGTGCATGTCTCAATAAGTTTCTTTGAAATTAAAGTTTGTGTAGTAGTTTTATTTGTACTACTTGGAAGAAATATTGTATAGATGATCTATGAATTAAAGCTTGTGTAATATAGCTTTATTTGTGCTACATTTGATACTTGGAAGATGTATGGTATAGATCATCAATTTTTCTTTGAAAATTAAAGTTTGTGTAATAGCTTTATTACATTTGATACTTGGAAGAGGTATGATATATAGATCATCTATGTAATTCAATTATGATTGTTAGTTTGTACTACAACTTTAAAAGGTTAATTAGACACAGGGCTATAATACATAATTCGTTATATAATATTTTATATAATATATATTTACTTATACCATGATGTGTGGGCGATCACCATGGTAACCTTTGATGTACTGCGGGAGATATATGCCCATAACATGCCTGTAGACAGGGAGATTTAGTGTCTAGCATCTAATTGTATTTTCACAGTTTTTACAGTAAATGCTAATTGGGATAGTACTATGGTTTCTACATGACAACAGTGATATCAAATGTGATTTAATTGCATACTTTTGTGTTACCATGGTATAAAATAGGCATATAACACCCTTGAGATAATTGTCTCGGACTGTTTAGTTATTTTAAAGTTCAAAATAGCTGCACTATAAATTACAGAACACAGGAATTATCAGAATGTTTTAGATCAAGTAAAGTTGTGTGGCAGGCACACTCTTGGCTATACTATGGATGTATTATTCAATGAATTAGTCTCAAAATGTCTTGACTCTGATTTCTATTAAAATTCTGAAGATAAGCTGAAACTTTCACTATTTTATTGTGTTGCTGTGTAGCTTCTTTTGCTCTTGTTTAATGTTCCTAATAACGAATAGTAGATGATTAATGAAGATATCAATTTCAGTATCACATATCATGGATTTACATATTGAAATAATTATTACTTCTTCATAATATAGTATCCTGCTCTTGAGAACTATTTAACATTGTACAAATAGTGTTATGATTATCAGACCTGTTAGAAGATGTGGTATTGCACGAACTGTACAAAAATGTATAATATAATTTAATCATCATATATAATTATTGCAAAATTCAAACCCTTGTTTAGAAGCTTAGAAGATAGTGTTTGATGAGATGAACAACTTCCCCACTTGCCTGTAGCTATCTGTATAAAAGAAAACTTAAACTTTACCAAAGAGTGAGCTATATACAGCCACCCTGCTGCTGTAAGACCATTATATATTACTACATAGTAAAGAATGATTCCACATCTTTATAAATGATAATATCATTTCTGAATAATTATAATTGTCTAAATTATCATTAATGTTATGAATATAATTGCATGTCTATAATTAGCCTGCTATATTAACAAAGTACAGACATTTACTGACACTACTGACACCTAACAAGGTACAAAGTGCAAATTAGATAACATGTAAGCTTATAAAAAGGCTGACAACACTGCATATGTAGCAAGCAGCAGCAGAAGATATTGGACTATAATCCACAATGAAGGTGTCAGTATACTTGTTCATCTTATTTACAGTTATTCTTAGCTGTGTTGAAGCGCAATTTAAAAAGGATGTTATGCGTTCTTTACTCTCCCCAAGACAAAGTACTAGTGATTGTGATGATATTTTGCCAGAGATGTGTACCAAGCCCATAGAGGAAAAGTTCAATGCAACCAATACCAGTAATATTCAAGATGAAGCTCGTGCTTCCAGCTTTTCCTTGTCTATAATATGTGGTGTTTGCAATGATGAGTATATTAGATTTTACGAGTGTGAGGGTGATGATGAAGTGATTGAAACAATAAGAGGTGCTTTTTGTGCAGTAAATGACGATGGTGAGTATTGTGGAGTTGTGTATTTCGATGAAGTGGCCTCTGGACAATTTAGATTTGAATCCTGCAACGATTGTGAAACTTCTTGCGACTTTGTTGAATATCAGTCCAACTCCTTGGGTTGCTGTGCAGCTTCTCTTGCTCGTTATGACTTGTTCGATGTAGGTGATTGTAATACTGACCTTGGAGAGCCATGTTCTGGATCCTCACAGTTTACTACTCCTATGTTCCTGGGAATCATTACTCTTGCAGTAATTGCTGTTCTCACTCTGTTTTAAACATTATTATTTTGGACTGATATTTTTAGTTAACAATTATTGTTTATTATGTGATTGTAGTTTAGTTTACTCCCCAAATCCCTGTATTGTTTGATTGATTTTATTAAAAAATAATTTTTCAAAACATGAAAACAAATGACATTTGAATATACCAAAAAGCTTTTATAATCTGATAAATTAAATTTGTATAATTGATTGCGCAAATATCTCACTGCTCATAAAACAACTGATACTGCAGTATGTATAGATACAGCCTCGTGAAAAGCAATCATAGAGATGACCCAACATGCTTTAAAAACGATTAATATGGACAATCAGTAATGGAGTACTGATTAGTTATAACTAAATAATAGTGATTGGCGATATAGTTCATACCACACCTTCTTTATTGATGATGTGATACATGCATTTAAGGGTGGCGAGGTAGCTCCCATACCCAATAGTAGATTAGATTTCATAATTGTGTAAACAGTGTTGGTTTTAAGGCTATACAGTGAAACCCCTCTATTGAAAACACCCTGAAATGAGGACACCCCTGTAATTTACGTAGGCCTACAAATGTCCCAAACTGTGCTAGGACTCTGGGATGATACCCCTGTATTTAGGAGACTTATAATTGTCCCAAGGGTGTCCAGAATAAAGGGGTTGCACTGTAATAATTGATAATTAGACTATATTATAACATGTAAACAGGAAACAGTGGGTTGTGTTGTGTCTGTAGTGTCTGTATGTAGTGTCTGAAGATGGCGTTTATCCAATATGGTATATGCTACTTTCTTTTTCTCTTTCTATTTTGTGTTGAAGGCATCATCCATGAGCCCAGAAATTCTAAAAAGGGTTTGATTGAGCCTGTAGTGGTAGAATACACAGAGAATTTACCTTTGGAATCAGTACTGTCAAATACAAAGGAGAAATTGTAAATTCATAATTATTATAATATTTTTAAGTAATATTTTTATTATAAATTGACATCTATATTATCATATTCCTTTACTTATACTTGATACTATCAATACTGATTATCAAACTACTTAGTTATTGTATGAAATGGTATCTGCCCACAATGTAATATACCAATCACGCTTAAAACTCCCAATGAGACAGAATGTGGTTGTGTTGGCTGGTTCCTAGTGAAGGGCGATACCAGACAGTTTCATTTCGATATAATATACCAAATAGTTTGAGAATACAATGGTATTGAGTACATTGTTCTTTCCAGGATTCTACAATAGAGAGTACACAAAAGTGACAGCTTATACATTATAGTACAGTATGTATAAACAATAAACTCTCTAGAGTGTCAAAACTCAATAGGTACACTCAGTGTTTGCTCTAAACTAGGCATCTCATTAATATTCATGAGTAATCTAATCTTAGTCTATATTATAGGTACCATACAACAACAAACCATTACTATTACTAATTTATAATTTGTTTAAAGAGCTGAACACTTTCAATCATAAATCAACAATTTTAAGCATCCAGGACTCAACTTCAGGCATCCAAGGACACCTAAACACCCTAGGCTCTAGAGCAAACACTGGGTACACTTAAATAAGAGGGTACTCTAGTTCTGTAAAAGAGAATAGAGAGGGTGTTGATCCAGTATGATATCGATACACATACTCTTGTCCATAGTTTAATTAATATTTGCAATATTAAGTCATCTATCTAATAACAAACTCAGTATTGTTATCTGTTGTCTAATTATAGTGCTGATAGAAACCCTCGAAGTACTCCTACAACCGCACCTCCTGGATTTGGTACCACTGTTAAACTGACTGGAGATCATCATACATTTGGTCTTGTTCATTGGTCTGGTAAACCACGTGAGGTAAGTGTATCTGGAAACACTTTATAATTATCCCAGCAACCTTTGTTTGTTCTGTTAGCGTATCTTCATCTTGACAAGGAAGAGAGGTAGTGGAGGCTACTCAACAGAGAGTTTTTTATGGATGTGAGTCTGCATGTTTACTGTATGATACGCAGCATTTGTCTCTTTCTGTCTCCATCTGTATCTCTCTCTCCCTAGTTCAAAGGATTATGGAAAGACTTTTGAAAATATTACTAATATGTTTCCTTCTGATGCTGTAGCAGAATGGTACTACATCAGTTCAAATGCTGACATTGTAAGCTTCTCAATCTATATAGTTTTCATTGATCTCCATCTCTCTCTCTCTCTCTCTCTCTCTCTCTCTCTCTCTCTCTCTCTCTCTCTCTCTCTCTCTCTCTCTCTCTCTCTCTCTCTCTCTTTCTCTCTCACTTCCCCCTCTATCTATCTATCTACTTATCTATCTATTTATCTATCTATTTATCTATCTATCTATTTATCTATCTAACTATTCATTCTCTTACAGTTAATTTTCACTGATCGTATTAACCATCGTTTATATGTCACACTTGATGAAGGAGACAGTTTTACAGCTGTTAATATACCTTTCACTCCAGACTCACTCCGATTCCAAAGTTCCCGAGTCCCAGATGTTACAACATACGAACAACATGTGTTAGCATATGACAAAGGAACAAAAAAGGTACAATATTAATTAACTATGAGATTAATCATTTCCATATAGTGAAACTACTACTATAAGAGTATTTAAATGGTTGCTTCTTCATATAAGGATAGCATTGTAGATATATTATCTTAACAAACCTTATACAAAGCTCAGAATACTAATGATTTATAGTACAGTCACTACAAGATTATATTCAATCTAGATAGTAACATCAGCTGATATTGAGTAGTACATGTATATGTACTACCGGTTTTGATAAATTGTTTTTTAATATAGTTAACTCTCCACATTTATGCAGTAATATTCCCACTAAACCAGCTTATGGAGTGTATATTTCACAATTAGTAAGGATTGGTAGAATATGCGATTCTTTTAAAGATTTTGCAGACAGACATTATAAGTTAACTAGTCATTTAATACAACAAGGTTTCTGGTATACTAAGCTATGTTTTACATTTAAAAAGGTTTACAAAATACGTGCACCTATGTTTTCTAAATTTAATTGTAGTGTACGCAAACATACAGAGGAAGGTATTTGCCTGGCAGTTAGTGTTAAACTGAGCTTAACAAGAAATGTGACTATTAGGCGTGCTAGACATTGATTAGTATTTATCAGTGCTTCTTCTATATTCTATATAATCAGTACTAATCAGTACTTCTTTCGTGTGTTGCATGGGTAGTCAATGATTGCCAGCTGCTTTTATAAGAGCAGGTGCTTGGTGTGCCTCACTGTTCTCAAATCTTGCACATGTGACCAACTTAAGTTTACGGCAGCTCTATATGAATTTTCATGTATATGTACATGTGGAATTGTAGATTAATTTTAATTTAATTTTGATATCTCGTTATTTATAATTTAGTACAGTCCACGAACATGAAATTCCATAAAATAATTAAATAGAAATTGTTTTACCATAACAATATTCTAATCTACAGTGTCTACCTGTTCTTTACTAGTGGTAATCATACGATTGGGAGTCAGCAAATCTTGCTGTTGTGTAGGATGTTTTCTCTTCCTTTCTCATGTCTATATAATAGTAGAGTGTTTCTAATGTAGCATTCCTTACATTACATCATACAATATATCATACACTCTAGGTATATAGTTCAGTTGTAATGATGAGGCACATTTTTCTGTTTAATAATGAACATTTTTATTTATAGTAGTGAAAGAAACTGATAGATGTATTTGTAATACCAAATCAAAGATCATTAGTGAACAGTCTAATATACTCTGTTTCTGTATTACCATAATAATAAGTGAACAGTATAATGAATAAACTATAAATAAGTGAACAGTATAATGAATAAACTATAAATATTTTAGGCATTACCAGACTAACGAGTG